>CAKNXH010001080.1:249828-279759 GCA_932178445.1 Andricus quercusramuli
ATTTCAAAAATTCAATAAAATCAGTCTAATCTATAAATACGCCAGGTTTTTTTCTGATACGGTTTTCGATTGATGCCAAAAGAGCAGAAAAAATGCTTCATCCCCTTATCTCATTTGGAACTCAAACCACTCACCACGAAATGTTTTAAAAATTATGCGGATGAAAGTTTGTGTGGGTCCTGGCGTATTTTTCGATTAGGCTGATTTTATTGGAGTTTTAATTTATTAAGGGGTGAGTGGGGTGAGTTTCACATGAGATATGGGGACGAATCTTTTTTTCTGCTCTTTTGGCATCAATTGAAAACCGCATCAGTAAAAACCTGGCATATTTTTTAATTGGGCTGATTTTATTGAATTTTTAAAATATTTAGGGGGAGATTGGGGTGAGTTCCACATGTGCTGAAGGTTTTAAACTGCTTGAGGTAATTCTGAAGGTTGTACGCAATTATTTTTTTTCCTCATAAAATAGCAGCTTTCCTACTTTGGGGAAAAAATTATTTTTCGTTATTCGTTAACGTTAGGAACTTCAAAATCGATTTTTGCTCAAGCAATAATTAATTGTACACTATCACATATTTGAGATAGTGAACAATAACACAGGCCGACAAAATTTGAACCCTAAGACCGGACTATGTGACCCCGGAGGATTTTGGTATCCTAAAACCGAATCCGTTATCCAAATTTTTCCTACACATCAGGTTTTGTAGATATCCTAACCGGAAAGTGCAAAAATGGCTATTTTTAGCCATATTTGAGGCAATATAACAGGATCAGCAATTTTTTGTTCTAAAAACTGTTAACGCCATCGTTTAGTGCTTCTTTTATCTTCCATTCTCCATCATCCCGAACCGATTTTTTTTCTCCGAGATATCGCACTTTGAAAAATCGGTTTGAGATGATTGAAAATGTAAATGAAAGGATAAAAAGAAGTACTAAACTATGGCGATCTCAGTTTTTAGGAAAAAATTGCCGATCGTGTTATATTGCCTCAAATATGGTTAAAAATAGCCATTTTTGCAGGTTCAGGTTATAATATCTCAAAAACCTGACGTATAGGAAAAATTTTGATAAGGGATTCAGTTTTAGGATACCAAAATCCTTTGGGATCACATGTCCGGTTTTTGGGTACAAGAAATATGTCATTTTTGATGGCCTGTGTAATAAGCCTAACGTATTAATTATTAAAAATAATAAACAATAATTATTTCATAGCCTAATCGTAAGTATAATCATACAAACTTTATTATTTTCAATGATTTATTCACACAACAAGCACTTTTAATGTTTAAAAATGATTCATGCATTATTGAAATGAATATAGCGATGTAATGAATTGAAATTCATATCCGACAAAATGAAGAAAAATGTAACTTTTAAATGGCTGAGAGTGTTAAGGCGACGAAACAAAGTTACCGCAACATAATATGAAGGTACATCAAAAGTTCGACACCCGGAATATTTACAAGATTTGCGGAAACTCATTTTTTCATTTTTTTATGTGTAGAAAAACTTTTATTTTTATTTTTAATCAACTGCAAAATCTATATATTAGACTTTTACGCGGCGCGGCGTAATTCTTGGAACGCATAAATCGAAATTACTAAAATTGAAATTCGACTGCACTTTGCTTCCTTATCGAGGAAGCTTTGACTACGTAACAATTAAAAGTATTTTTAAAATGATTTACTTAAAAATGTCTCAGCTGATGAAAAATTTCTAATATAACGTTCTAAGCAATTGTCCGGATGCGTGCGAGTGTATGTATGTGTGTCAGTGTATGTATGTGTTTGCGTGGGTGTCGCCCCTTTATGTTGAACGATAACTTGAAGACGGTTGCAGATGAATTTATGAGAAGGGCTTTTTTTGAGTACCAATATCTCCAAACTGTCACAAAGATTTCTAGAAATATTCTTCAGATTTTTTTAAGCACTTTTATAACTAAAAATATTGCTATAAAAATATTTATAGTAGAAATTTGTTCATTAATATAATTCAAACTATATGCAATGATATAAAAGGCTCCTTAATTTGAGAAGAATCGATTGACCTTAATATTAATACATTTTATTTAAGAATAAGCAAGTTATGGTTTATACTGAAGCATTTATCAATAACACTGTGTGACAGCGACCAGGCACTTTCACCAAGCTACGAGTACGTTGTAGGCCTTGAAAAACTAAAGGAAATGGTATGGTTGAAATTTCTCATACACCTCAAAAATCTCGGGTTTCAGCCAAAAAACCGATTTTCGGTAGTGACCGTATATAATCATTCGTAACTCCGCCATTTTTCAATCAATTTTTTTTTGGAAGAGGAAAAATAGAACTTTTTCCCCATGTCTGACATTTTTTGTCCAAATAAAAAATTATAAAGTTACACACGAAAAAATTCTGTATTTTCCATTTTTTTCAAGTTTTTTTAACTTTGACAGCGATTTTATAATATTGTTTGATTCTCAAGATTTTTTTCTTTTAGATGTTAAAAAGTCTGTTTATTTCAGCGTCCAACGCGCTATTTTAATTTAAACTCGACTGAAATTTCAGTGACTGTAGCGAATTTTTAAACTGTTCGAATTTTCGAGATGAATTCCCAAACAAAACTGAAGTGAAATTTCACTCGTTGGTTACAACAGACATTCTACTTCAACTTACAATTCGAAGGAGGTTTTGCTACCTCGATAAATCAAAAAAAAGTTTTCATGAAATTCAGAAGTGATTGGCGAGCTAGGACCTCTAATTCGTTTCGTGGAATTCTCACGAATGTTTATTGATAGGTCGGAAGTACATTGAAGGATTCAACCCGAACTGAGATAGTTCTTATTTCAAATAGAGAATCTTACCTTCAATAAAGATGAAGGAAACATAAGAAACATTAGAGAAAATTCTTCGTCTCATCAATGACGCTACAAAAGATAGCAAATAATCAGCGATTCAAAAGTCCCTACAATTCTGTTCGGAATGCGAGGTGGGTACACAAAGTATCCATGCTATCGTTGCGAATGGGATAGACGTGCGATAAATAGATATGCAAGAAGTGTGTGGCCACCGTGTGGATTCTTCAGGATTGGTAAACGAAAGTTTTGAACCCTTCATTGGTACGGCCCGAAGATGTAATTCTACCGACACTTCACTTGAAACTTGGTTACGCGAAACAGTTCTGAAAAAAGTTGAAAGTCGACGGCTACGCATTTTGTTATCTCAAAGAAGCAGCTTTTCCAAAATTGAGTGTCGCTCAGCTCAAAGCAGTTACCCTACGTTCTCATTTCTTGACAGTTAACAGCTCATTTCCTTCATTCATTTCCATTAAAAGAGCTGTTTTGTTTAATTTCAGGGTCGCTTTTTGCACTCGCATTTGTATTGCTTTCCGGACATTCTTGGCCAGCACAGTGATGAGCAATGTGAACGATTCCATCAAGAAATGGAAGCTATTGAAAAACATTTCCAAGAAAAAAGCTTCATCAACATGCTCTCTGACAACCGCTGGTTACTCAAACGAGAAACAGAGAATAAATTGTACAAAAGGAGAAGATCGCGTTCACATTTTTGAGTTTTGAAAGCTTCTTCGTATTTCTGATATTATTGCCTTGCCATGCGTCATGAATCTTGAATATAATTGGTGATGTCGTGAACAACTTTTGGAATATTTCTTCTTATACTTTTTATTTTTGTGTCTTTTCACGATTATAGATTGTCACAATTGGAACTACATACATCTGCAACGAACAACGAGTGAAAATTTAACTTCAGTTTTGTATGGGAATTCAACTCAAAAATTTGAAAAATTTAAAAATCCGCTACAGTAACTGAAATTTTAACGGATTCAAATTTAAATTAGCGTGCTAGACGCAGAATTGAATAGAATTTGAAACACCTAAGAGGAAAAATATATGGGTAAAGTGGAAAAATACAGAATCTTTTCGACTGTAACTTCATAATTTTTTCTTTCGACAAAATATGTACTACATGGTTGGAAAGTTCTATTTTCCCCTTCAAAAAAAAAATTAAAATCTATAGAAAAATGGAGGAGTTGCAAATTATTATATGAAGGGTAGAAATGCAAAAGGAGGCAAGCGCCAAATTTTCGAAATCGGGTTTATTAGCTCAAACAATCAGATAAATTCTATTACACATGCCTGCCAAAGGATTTTTTGGGGCATCATTTTTCAAAATTTGTGTTCTTGTGTTCACAGTCCGAGAAGCTTTTCTAACCACAAAGTAAAAAATCAAATTTCATTTTTCTCGACACTGGCTAATTATTTTTAATTACTATTGGGTCCCTTCCGTTCAGTACTGAATAACCCAATTCCTCATTTTTTGGAAATATGCAAAATTATTACTGCTATCGCCATTATTTTGAAGTTGAAATGTCAGTTTTACACCATTTCGAAGTCATAATTGGATTTCCAAATTTCGCGAAACTGCATGATTTTTTTCAAACAAACTTTTTGGAAATCAATTCGTCCATTCAATAGCTAGAATTCAAATTTTCAGTTTTTTCTTAAACTGCAAATTGACTCCACAATTAATGTTGAAAGATGTTAAAAGTCGATACGGACCCAAAATCTAACCTCGAAACATGACCTGTTTCATTCAATTTCTCGAAATGGGTTAGCTTTTTGTGAGCAACCTTTTTTTAGTTCGATAGATCATGAAAGTATCTCGAAAGTACTTCCTTATTTTTTTCTTAAATGGTCCCCCTGAATTTACAACATGTTTTTATTCTCTCCTGAAAAAATTGAAAAATGGCGCTTAACTCCTTTTGCATTTCTACCCTTCATATGTATATATTGTCACCTCCGAAAGATGGGGTTTTGGCTAAAAAACGAGATTTTTGTGGTGTATGGGAAATTTCAAGCATAACATTCTCTTTGATTTTTCAACGCCTACAACGTACACTATGTCTTGGTAAAAGTGCATTCAATTTTTTTTTCATTTTGCAACACAGTGTAATATAATTAAAAGTTGATGCAAGAATAGAAAATATTTCCTGATTTGAAAAGAATTAATTGGCATATAATATTAATACATTTTCTTGAAGAGAAGGAAGTTATGTAATATTTAAAAAATCTGTTTCTTATAGTAAAACTTTTTTCAATCACATAACTCGAAGTCAATTCAAGAATAGAAAAGACTCCTTGATTCGAAACTTAAAAAATCATTAAAGCTTCTTCTATAACAAAGCAAATATATTGGCTAATTATTCATATTGAGGAAGCAAAGTATCTCATCAAGTGAAAAATTCGAATCAGTTTCAAAGATATTCAGGAGTTCTAGAAGTTTTAAAGGGATTCAATTATTATTAATATTAAATAAATATATTCTCAAACTAGAAAAGATTTCCGAAAAGTTATCAAATATTTTCAAATTTCTTCTTGCTTGCCAGCGATAATTCAATGAAGTACATTGCCATTTCATGACTAATGTGATTGTCATAAACAAATTACATGACTAGATTTGTAGTACCCCATTTTCGCTGGCAATCGAAAACGGCATGCTTCAAGGTAAAGTATCTCAAACTCTAAAAAATTGCTAAGACTCAGCTGGCTCGAATTTTTCGTAATATATAGTAAAATCCTGTAATATAAACAAATTTCAGTAAAAAAATTAATCAGATTCTTACTCGGCACAACTGAAATCTTTAAAAAGAATTTAGAATTTTCTCAAGAATCTTAGGAAAATTATATCGATATAACTTTAAACGTAAACTGATAATACTTATTTCTTTATTCTAAGATCTCAGAATCTAATGCTAGCTCAAATTTAAGTGTTTAAAAGCTTTTAACAAATGAATATTTATTCGAAATTCTTATTTTATATTGTAAAGAATTTTTGCTCCCAAATCGAGAAACAAAAAATGCGCTTAGCGCGCGATTGATGACGCTATTAGTTTATTAAAATGGTTATTTAATTGTGAAACTCGAGGAATCTGAGTTCAGAAAGGATATGAAAAGCAAATATGCAAATATGAAGATAGTTCAGTAGGGTTAGATTCTGAATTCAGATTCCTCAAATTATGTTCTTTCGATATAAATCAACGTCATTAACTTTCGGATCAATGAAACAGCTGAGATTCAAGATTTTTTTCATAAAGTAATGGTTTGATGAAACTTTCTAAAACTTTTAGTACATATTTATTAAAATTTCAAGGTGAAAAAATTTACACTTTAGGAAAAATCTCAACTAAATTTAGCATACATGTAATGGAAGCAAAAATGCACAACATGAAATTAAATGTAGTATACCAGCGTACAGTAAATTTAGTATATTTATACTGTATACACGTATACTAAATTTCATGTAGGTGTATACTAAATTCAGTATGGATATACTGGTATACTAAATTTAATGGCATGTTATGAATTTTTGCTTGCAATATATGTACACTAAATTCAGTAGAGATTTTTCTAACAGTGTATCGCATATTGATAGTGTAAATCGGCAGGAACTCTAGGACTTTTTTGTTTTGTCGTGGAATGAAAACCCGAGAAGATTTTTTTTCTAATAAAATTAGAAATCGGAAGAACCTAAAGCCGCTAAGAAAAGTGCAAAATTAGGACAAATACGGGGTTCTGAATAAATTATAGCAATGTTTGCGGAAAATTTTGGTCTCAATTATGCAATAAAAATATTTTAAAATAATTTAAATCAATTTCTTAGGTTCGTCCGGTAGAATATTCAATTTCTTATACCCCCCACTAAAAAAGAACATATATATGATTGGATACCGGTTGAGTGAGTCAAGCATAGATTACACGCCTGATAGGAAATGATTCAGCGGGATTATTTCGTATTTTATGACTATTAGGGTGGTTCTTATCACGAGGGCAGTTTTTTTAAGATGTTGGGCTTCTACGACCTAGTTTCGTGAGGTTACATGAGAAGAAGATGCTCTGCATTTTTTATTCCAATCGGATAATATTTAAAGGTCATATAGGAGTCTTGAATTTTCCCATGTATTTTATATGGAGAAAATTGAGAAAAAACTTCTAAACGATATAACTTTCTAAAATTTTAATAACATAAGTACATAATAAACATAGAGAGTGGTATCGTTTGACAGACTTGGAACTTGGTTGAAATACCTATTCTATTAAAATGTGAATAGGAATGCGGACAACAAAAATTTGTGTAAAATTACAAAATAACGGCTGATAAAATATTTTTGAAGAAATCGCATTTTTTAATTTATGACGAAAAATTTTAAAAATTCAGTAGCAAAGCAATTGTATCAGCAGAAATAAACTAGTGATGAATAAATTCTTAAAAATAAAAAAAAATTGATGTATCAAGCGCGATATTAAAACAACTGCCAAGAAAAATTTTTAAAATGTGACTTTTTTCAAGAATTGTATGAGCCACAATTTTTTTTCTAAATGATGTGTATTTTATTCCTCATATTTATTTTTGGTTAATAGACTTGATTCTATCACGAAATATACCGAATTTAGCGAATAAGTGTAAAAAAAAAACATTTTTTTGGTAACGTTGTTGGCAGCCATTTTTTTATTCTGCATCGTAATATTTACCCATCAGCAGTTTATTTCTACTGTGTTGTAAACATTAATATTGTCTTTTCAATGAAAAATGTCTTATGGCCAAGTTTTGAATTTTCGCATAATTTTGAATGTTACGCATGAACACTTTTGTTGGTCTGTCAAAAGGTCTCTCCGTGAGAAACTTATCTCATTTCCAAGCTTTTGTTAAATTTTCCCCATGTAAAATACATGGGAATATTCAAGGCTCCTGCAAGACCTTTAAATATCATCCGATTGGGCTAAAAATTGCAGAGCATCTTCTCATGACTATAGTCTGGCGTCTTTGATTATCGTGCTCATAAAAAGTGTATTCAAAACAAAGAACATACTATTATTATTTGAAGTACTAAAGTGTTAATAAATATTGATTTACGTGTTTGATTATTTGAATTAAATTATTTAATTAATACACTTATTTTTATTTTGGAAGAGATTTGTCGCCTTAGATACTAGAAAAAATTTTGCTATGTTTTATTTGAACATGAAGTTTGAAGAAATTATTCATTTTAATACACAGATGCAACAATAACACGTAAGCATTTAAAAATGAGTATTATTATTGTGAAATAAATAATAAAAAATCCTCAAAGCACCTTTAAAAATATAATGAATTAAATTTTTTATTGTGATTAAAAAATTGCATAAAGAAATATGCAATTGAAGAATTTTTTCCAAGTTTCCGGTACTTTTTTCAAAAGTCCTTTGATTGGATTTCTAGTGATAATTCAGTAAAGTACATTGCCACTGAATGACAAACATGTTTGTTATAGACAAATTGCATAAGCAATTTTGTAGTTCGGGCCATTTTCAAAAGTCAATGGTACTTTTTTTCAAGCTTAATTTGTTTGCATTGCTAGCGATAATTCAATGAAGTACATTGCCATTTCATGACAAATGTGATTGTCATAAACAAATTACATAAATAGATTTGTAGTACTCCATTTTCACTGGCAATCGAAAAAGGCATGTTTCAAGGAAAAGTATCTCAATTTATAAAAAATTGCTCAGACCGCAAATTTGTTTATTATCCCTGGTATGCTCAAAAAGCATGTTCTGAAAAATACCAAAAACATTCAGGCAATTTGTTTATAACAATGAGAAATATATTTTATTATATTTTTAATGCTTGAATATTACTTGAAACTATATTAAAGACAAAACTGCTTAATAAATGTGAAAAACTATTTAAAAACTCCTACTATTATTTAAAACAATATAATTGTTAATAACAAATGATTCAATTATAATTAACTATATTAATTCATGCTCTGTGAATTTTCTTTCATCGATTATACGTAATATCATTCATTTTAAATAGCTTCCATGTTATTATTGCATCTGTACCTTAAAATGAACGATCTCTTCAAATTTTATGTTTAAATAATCAAAACAAAACTCATTTCTGAAATCTAAGGCGGCAAATCCTTTAGAAATTGATCTAGCTTTAATTAAAAAACAAAATTTGAAGTCAGTTGAATATTTAGCCGGCATTATATTTTAAACATTTTTTCATCATTTTGCCCCACTGTGCGTTACTCAAATTTAGAATGCCCATACATTTTGTTACCCCAACGTAAAAAGGTTTTCGTAGGGTGTTCCAGGAAGCTTTCAACGTCCAATATAAAAATATAATATAAAAAATATATAGACTAGGGTAAACACAATTTTCTGCTAAAAACATGTGACCAGTTTCTTTTGCCACTTGTATTTTTATTTTCCAAAAATAAGAAAAAACATGTGTGACTTATCCTAACTCCGAGGTAGGTAAATCTTTATTATCCAATGTCTCTTGAAAGTGAGATAAAGGTTCCGAAAAGCAATAAAGCCAGATCAAAATATTGATTCCAAGTGCTTGTGGAGATTCTTTACATTCACATGAGCGTTAACGGTTTTGTTATACAGGGTGCCCCAGACTCAAGTGTCCAGACTTATATATGTATATAAAAATAAGAAAAATAAATCGAAAATTCCTCCTCCAAAAATCAGTTGAAGTTTTAGTTTTTGAGTTATTAAATATTAAAGCGTGACCAATCAGGAGCGCGGTATAAACAGTCGTGTATACATGAGCAGGAGTCCAAGAAAGTGTTATTGAAGCAAGGGGAGAACAGCTGCAGTGACTATACTATGTTGGACTCTCGCTCCGGTACGAAGTAGTAAAGTTTATACCGAGCTTCTGATTGGCCCAGTTGAAGTCTTCAATAACTCAAAAACTAAAATTTCAACTGATTTTTCAAAGAAGAATTTTAGATTCATTTTTGTAATGTTTATACAGCCATATAAGTCCCGACACTTGAGTCTGGGTCACCCTGTATAGATATAGATATTTATTTTGCTGAAAATGTCCAAAAAATATTATCTATAATAACACATACAAACATATACGAACACACAGTTAAAAGTCTGTCATCAAGCCAACCGCAGGATTTCGCCGGAAGCGGGTGCTAATCAAAATTGAACCCGCTCCCAGCGAAATCCCGGTAAAATTGAAGGGACGGATCGAAGAAGAGGATGTGCGCTCGGTCGCCCCTGAACGCTATGCAATCTCCCGACAATTCGCGCTTGTCCCATTCGCCCGTGTTTATATTAAAAAAAATCTGCCCGCTTCGCGGGCACATTCTCATCGCGCGCTTCGCGCGCGGCTCGCTTCGCGCGCAAGTTTGAGCGCGCCTAGGGCGCGCGACTGTTGGATCTCGCGCTTCGCGCTCGATCATATATTTATCTCGCGCTTCGCGCTCGATTATGTATTCACCTCGCGCTACGCGCTCGGGCGTATTCACATCGCGCTTTACGCTCGATTCCTCTAGATCTTTGAACTTCGTGTTCGACTTCGATGAAAAGAAAAAGTTTATTTCTAAATATTAGAAAATTATCAAAACCTCTACATATGAAGTGATTGTTAAATTTGTTTTTATTTTAGACTGAAAAGGAAATTTATTTACTGAAGGTTCTATCGACCTTAAGGAACACATTCTCATCCAGATGCTCGCGCTTCGCGCTCGATATTTGATTTCAAATTCATTTGAACCTTGCGTTCCACGTTAGGTTCTGTGCACCGTATAATAGAAACAAAAAAGTTTGAGCGCACTTACGGCGCGCGATTTGGGCGTCGCGCTTCGCGATTTGTATTTGATTTCAAATCAAGAATAATTATATAAATTAAGCGACAAATCTTATTAGTTAAAATGTTATTTCAGATTTTCCGTTTTTCAAAGAAGTTATTTTTTTCATTTTGAATATATTCTTACAACGAAAATGGATTTTTCCAAAGTTTTCCAAAAATTTGATTTCTTTTACTGTCAATGTTATTTTCACGAATAAAATAAAAACTACGCGTCCTATCGAAACATGATGGATAACAAATTTGTACCTCTTCTTTGAATGAACAAATGTTGTCTTCGTCATGTTTTTCGTAGCTTGTGTTATTCGTCTAAAAATTTATTTTTTCTATTTTCAATGCTGTTTTTTATAAATAAAACAAAAACTACGCGTCATATCAAAAAGTAAATAATAATAAATTTGTAGATCTTTTTTACGTGCATAATTTTGGTCCAGTCATCTTTTGTCGTATCTTGCATAGTTTCACAGCAAAATGGAATTTTTGATTTCTCATTATTTTGTTGTGCGATCAGAATTTAAATTTTTTATTTTTTGAAAAATTCAAAAAGTTATTATGAAAATATTGTAAGGTGTTCAAAAAGCAACGTTTTTCTTCTCTTGACTTTTTTTCATAACGTGCGTTTTTCGGCTTAAAAAGTTCATTTTCGTTTGTTTTTTGGAATTTTGAAAATGCTATAACTCTGGTAATTTTTTTTTTATCTGAAAAAGTCATTAGGATATTTTTTTTCTCTTTTTGCTTCCTACTAATAACCGTCCATAGAATTTCCAAAACTTCAAAAAAAGTGTTCTCAACAATTTTCAAAATGTGCTCACTTTTTGAATTTTCATCCGAAATAGCTGATTAACGAACTTGTTCTTTCTTTTTAGGCCCTAAAAAAGTGTCCAAAGCACAACCCAATCTGATTATTTTTTCGAAAGTTATCGTGCCTACAGACAGACAGACAGACAGGCAGACAGACAGACAGACAGACAGACAGACAGACAGACAGACAGACAGACAGACAGACAGACAGACAGACAGACAGACACCTTCATAAAAACCTTTTTTTCTGGCTCAGGGGGTCTCAAAACGTGGAGATTTGATGAAAACCGACCAAGTCAAATTTTACATAAAACCAATACCTTCTCATTAGAATGAGAATGTAAAAAAGGTACAAATCGTTGATTCTCAAACAACTTCCAGTGAGAAAGTGGTTCCGTAGGGATTAACGAATAAATCTGCGCAAGCAGCATATTATTTCGTTTTGTATATCACAAGATATCTGTGAGGTAAGTGTGTAAAATTTTCAACATTTCTCATACACAACCTATATTCAGTAAGGGCAACTGTTTCCTCAGCGCGCATCATTTCGTTTTACTAAGCTCGTGATATCTTGTGATATACAAAACGAAATAATATGCTGCTTGCGCAGATTTATTCGTTAATCCCTACGGAACAACTTTCTCACTGGAAGTTCTCTGAGAATCAACGATTTGTACCTTTTTCTTAATGTGAACACGGGCGAACGGGACAGGCGGGAATTGTCGGGAGATTGCACAACGTTCAGGGCGGTCCGAGCGCACGTCTCATTCTTCGATCCGTACCTTCAATTTCAGCTGTAACCACGTCTCATGACCGTGCGATGGGTGGTTACAGTTTGCGCGAATTCAATACGATGATCCGGCCAAAGTCTCGTGCATACTGAGGATACGGAGCGACCCAAGGACGACCGCCTTCTGAATTTTACCCGCAAGTGTCTCAGCATTTTGTTGACACGCAGGGATGCTTTTCAGGCTATTAACAAGTGAAACCTTGGCACCCCCAAGAGCGCCGATGATCAGGATGATCAGCTTAACAGGATATTCCGGGTGAAACCGTCGCAACTCCCTTATAACTCCGTTATACCTCTCTTTCTTTTCATTCTCCTTCGCTGTGTCGTTTTTGTCAGAAGATGCCGAAAATTCGATAACGAACATGGTTCGTTTCTCGGAGTCAAGAAGAACTATGTCAGGTTTCGAGTGCGCAACAGAAATAATTGTCGAGAATATGAAGTTCCAGTATATGCGGCACTTCTCATTTTCGACAATTGACTCTGTTTCTCTAGGAGCGTTTAGCGAAAAGGTATTTGGGCTAATGCCGTAAGAGTGACAGAGATGGTAATAAAGCACTCTTAGTGCCGCATTGTGCCTTTGGATGTAGGTTGTTCCCGCATGAGTTGGACAACTAAATAGTATGTGTTCTAGATGCTCGGGGTGTTCATGACACGCTCTGCAGCTATCATCGGGAATGTCTTGGCTCAAAATGTGGCGACAGTATGCTAGAGTGGAAATGACACCATCTTGACATTCCAAAATGAAGCCCTCCGTGCCCGACTTCAATCCAGGTGATCTAAGGAAAGCAAACGTCAGCTCATACGACATCGACTGATCTTTCACATTTCTGTGGAAATGCCGTGCATCCTCTTGTCGAGGAGCTGTTCACGGAAGATTTTCTCCTGTGCTTTCTTAATCCGGGATTCAGGAGTGAGTATTCAAGATGGATAAGATTTGATGCATTTTGCTCACCCCTGATATTGAAGTCAAGGCCGAGTGTTTCAGCAGCCTCCTCTGCTGCTTTGTAAAAACTTAAGGTGCATGCTTTTGTTCATGTGCATAACCTTTCGGGACCCGATATGGAGGGATCTGAGCTCGACCTTCGTCCATGGAACTACTCCAAATGAATGGAGTACTACTGGGATGGCGAGCATGTTCGTCGCAGATACTTTGTTTCTCGCCGACAGTTCGGAAGACCATATCTGTCGGATAAGACGTTTGTATCTGCATCGTAGAGTATCCTTTGTAGATGTTACGTCCTGAATGCGGCTCTGTGGCACGCTCAGGTATGTATAGGTTGTCCAACGCAAAGGTGTCGTCTAGCGCTTCTGTCAAAGAGCTTAGGATCTTCGGGGATGCCGTTAAGTTTTCCTTTCTTCGAATTAACCTTGGCGCATTTCTCTAATCCGAACTCTATTCCAATCTCTTGAGTTTACTGTTTGACAATTTTTAGAGCTAGATTTAGTTTCTCTTGATCTCTAGCATAGATCTTCAGATCATCCATGTAAAATACATGAGTGACCTTATGCTTTCGGTTTCCAGGTTTGACGCAGAGTTACCCTTCGGTATGGCGAAGTGCGTGAGATAGTGGCAATAATGTGAGGCAAAAGAGGAGAGGGCTCATGGCGTCGCCCTGAAACACACCTCACTGAAAGGTGATACTGTTAGTAATTACACGATGTTTTCCAGATGAGATAGTAAATCTGAATTTTCGAAGCGGCATTAATCTCTCTATGGGGCATTATTTCTCAACTGCCCCAACTTTAAAAGTCATGTTCTTTGATTTTCTTCAAATTCAGGGAATATGTTCACCTACCCAATAGTACTTAATCGACAAATTTATAGACCACAAAAACCACCCCTCTCCAAGTGATAGGGGTGACATTTTCAACCCCAACGCCTGCACGGGTATTTTCAAAAGCTTGTAACTTCCTTTCTATTTTATCGATTTACATTTTTTATGAGGGTTTTCGAAAGGATATTTCTTACTCTTTTATTATACTTTATTAACGGAAAAAACAAAAAACGTTTTAAGCATTTTTTAAACAATTTAATTGTTTATTTAACTTTTTTAGCAATTTGGGGTATTTTTATATTTTTTTAATACCCTTAAAAGAAAGCTTGACCTTTTGGCTTCAAAAAATATCCTAAGCAAAAAAATGGTCCAGTGAATAGTTTCCGAGATATAGGCCCCGATGTGAAGGCAGTCCTAATGCTCGTGCTCAGACGCAATCCTTTAGTAGTCCACAGACTAGTTTGCAAGTCTACCATTTTTTCAACGCATTCAAGTTCATTCAGAATTACGTTAAATCAGCTAATACACAATTTAAGAGTGCTTTTCGGTGGGTCAGAGGAAGTTGATTTATTTATTATTTGTTATAAACAAATAAAAAATGCAAACCACCCTGTTCAGAAGTGATGCTGATTTTTCTGAGTATGAATGATTCCTTACTATAATAGTTCGTCAGTTTACAATAATTATTGATTATTCATGAATATTCCATGAATAAGTGACCAATTTAACCATTGTTATTATATAAACAGTGCATTTACAAATTTGTCAACTACAGACAAATTATTAATCAACGCCTGTCGTCAACCTACGATCTATAAAATCATAATGTCCTGAGTCAACCACGTGGAGGTGGCAGTGCGATTTTAGACTCCTTCGGGGTGCTTAATTCAAGTGAGTCCCCTCGCCTCTCACTATTCGGGGTGCTTGTTTTTTGTGAGTCCCCTCGTCTCTCACTATTCGTGGTGTTTAATTTTTATGAATCCTCTGGCCTCTCACTTCACAGTCTTTTTTAATTGGTTCGCCTTTTCTTTTCACCATTTTTCTTTTCTTTTGAAGTACTCTCCCTATTCAAGGTATGCTTAGGTTTAGGAAAAATGTCACTCTTCTCATCATAGGAAACTCGTTTAAGGTTCAGCTGTCCCTTATCATTAGGGGGGAAAGCATGGTACATGAGAGTACCGGGCATTGTGACAGACTTACTGAACCGATCTGCTAATTCCAATGTCATTGCTGAAAGCTTTAGAACTGAAGAGTACAACTGTTTCCATGCGATGGAATCGGAGGAAATTTAAAGCGACGTCTAAAATCGCACTGCCACCTCCATGTGGTAGACTCTGGACACTATGATTTTACAAATCGTAGGTTAACGACAGGCGTTAATTAATAATTTGTCTGTAGTTGACTCATTTGAAAATGCACTGTTTATATGTTAACAATGGTTAAATTGGGCACTTATTCATGGAATATCATTGAATAATCAATAATTATTGTAAAATGACGAACTATAATAGTAAGGAATCATTCATACTGAGAAAAATCAACATCACTTCTGAACAGGATAGTTTGCATTTTTTATTTGTTTATAACAAATAATAAATAAATCAACTTCCTCTGACCCACCGACAAGCATTCTTAAATTGTGTATTAGCTGATTTAATGTAATTCTGAATGAACTTGAATGCGTTGAAAAAATGGTAGACTTGCAAACTAGTCTGTGGACTATTAAAGGATTGCGTCTGAGCACGAGCATTAGGACTGCCTTCACATCGGGGCCTATATCTCGGAAACTATTCACTGGACCATTTTTTTGCTTAGGAACTTTTTTGAAGCCAAAAGGTCAAGCTTTCTTTTGAGAGTATTTAAAAAAAAATAAAAATACCCCAAATTGCTAAAAAAGTTAAATAAACAATTAAATTGTTTAAAAAATGCTTGAAACGTTTTTCGTTTTTTCCGTTAATAAAGTATAATAAAAGAGTAAGAAATATCCTTTCGAAAACCCTCATAAAAAATTTAAATCGATAAAATAGAAAGGAAGTTACAAGCTTTTGAAAATACCCGTGCAGGCGTTGGGGTTGAAAATGTCACCCCCATCACTTGGAGAGGGGTGGTTTTTGTGGTCTTTAAATTTGTCGATTAAGTACTATTGGGTAGGTGAACGTATTCCCTGAATTTGAAGGAAATCAAAGAACATGACTTTTAAAGTTGGGGCAGTTGAGAAATAATGCCCCCTATGCACCTCACGATGTGTGGATGAACCTTCAAGCTTTCCAACAGACAGATGATAAGTCTATGGGAGGTTGAATTAAAAGCGTTTCGGTAATCAATCCAGGCCATCGATAGGGATCGTTGATAGGATGCTGCGTCTTTACAGACACATCTATCGATGAGCAGGTTCTCCCGACATCCTGCTACGCCTTTCTTCCAGCCACGTTGTTCATACATCTCTCGCCACACAGGTTCAATTGTCTGAACAATCCTATCATTTAGGATAGCTGTAAAGATCTTATACAGTGTGTTCAGACAAGTTATTGGCCTGTAATTCTTAGGGTCAGCTAAGTTGACCGTCTTCGGCAAGAGCACTGTGTGCCCTTCCACTGACCACCCCGGAATAGGCTCTTCCGACTTTAGATATGAGGTGAAAATTCGGGCCAGATGCTGGTGGGTTGAAGGAAACTTCTTCCACCAGAAGGTCTTGATACCATCTGGTCCCGGAGCGGAATAGTCCTTCATGCCTCTTAATACGTTTTTCACCTCCTCGGTAGTGATAGGTGTTATGAGCGCATTGCACAGCTCCTTGAAGCTATGTATGTTCTTTGAGCCTTCTTCAAGTGGATTTTGGACTTCATAGACTTCTCTCTAGAATGTTTCGACCTTCTCTGGTTTGGGCGGATGGTCGATAGTAATTGGAGGGTCTTGGAAGAGTTTATATGGGTCAGAGAAAAACTGTTGATTTTCTCTGAACCACCTCTCTATCCGCTCTAGACTCCGCTCTTGACAGTATATTGTCAACAATATACTGCAACAATTGTGTCATGACGGACCCGCAGTTCGCGCGCGAACTGTCGAACCTTAGCAGTGAAAGTCCTGCCAAATGTTATGTAGTCAATCAATGCGGGACGCGTACTGTTTTGCCCATCCTATCTTTATGCTGAGTTGATGCATTCGTCTTTTGGTCTTATGATTGTTTTGTCTTACGCCTTGCATCTGCCAAAGTTCTCGCTGCATTGTACACACCAAAATTGATAGTCCAGAGGTCGGATTCTTAATAAAAATCTCCACGAAGCTCATCATCCAGTTCAGCCAGATCTTTGGGCTTGGGAAAATCCTGAATGTTGATGTTTCTCCGGGACCTGAAGCATCGTTCTGTTGCTATTGGACGCCTGTTCGCGTTTGGTCTCAGTGTCGCCTCTCTTTCTCTAAACCGGGCTTGTTCTGGTTTATGCGAAAAGTGCGAGAGCTCTGGGTGTTTCTCGCTCCACAGAGCATGCAGTCGTGCCATGTAACCTTCTTTCTCTCTCTCTCTATATACATATATATCAACAAATAATTGTTTGTAAATAATTGTAGTTAAACGGATGTTGTCTTTAATTGAGGCGCCAGATGCAAGAAGGAGATATAAAATTATTTTGCTGAAGTGGGGAGGCCCCTGGGCCTTTGAGAACCTTCCTGACCAACTTTCTTACTGAAAGTTTTTGCTTGATGAAAACTCGCTCGACTCCCGAAACGATCAAAGTTGTTTGTGCACGAATTGTGCAACGCCTCGGCAAAAAATCATTGAATTTTGTTAAAATAAACATTTCAAACTTTGGCTAACGTCATCAGTCGCACAAGATGCCAGTGTATACTTCTCATAAATTTTACTTCAAAATATTCAAAAGTGCCGATTTCGTCGCTAGTTGAAGTGAAAAAACACGAAATATTTTATTCAGATAAAAAAAACCGTTTTTTGTAAATAATTCAAAAACTAAAAAAGCTACAACTTTTTCTAGTTGAAGAAAAAGATGCGTAACAAAATTATCAATACAAATGCGTATTTTAAAAATTAAAATTAGGAGCTTTATTCTCAAAGGCCCAGGGGCCTCCCCATTCCAGCAAAATAATTTTATATCTCCTTGCATCCGGCGCCTCAATTATATTCAAGTAATATTCAAACATTGAAAATATAATAAATTAAATATTTCTTATTGTTATTAACAAATTCCATAAAAAGATTAGTGGTTTGGGCCATTTTTAGAAGTTTCGGGTGCTTTTGTTTTATGGCCAAGTTATAAATTCCAATGTTCTAATATGAATTATATAATACATATTAGAACTTCGAATTTATAACTTAAAAAAACTAACCGCTGTGCGGGCACATTTACATCGCCCGATACGCGCACGGCTCGCAAGATTGAGCGCGTCCAGGCCGCATGTCTGTTGAATCTTGCGCTTCGCATTAGATAATGACTTATCTCGCGCTACGCGCTCGATCTTTGTACTTTCCCACATTTGTGCTCAGACGTTTATAACATAAAGATACAATAACACAGACCTGTAAAATTAAAGGACAAGGCATCGACAACTGTAATTTGGTGATTGTGAATTATCTTTTGTTAAAGTTCTTTCGGCTTTAACGAATACATACTCATCACGTATCTCATGGTTTGCACTCGATTTTGTCAAAAATGCTAATTTTTCACGTATCTCGTGGTTTGCACTCGATTTTGTCAAAAATGCGAATTTGTCAATCTTATATTCAACTCTATTATATCAAATGTATGTTATATTTATTTGCCTCAAAATTAACGTAAATAAAACAAAAATCATGCTGTTTTAAGGAAAAACTGAGAAAACAATGTACAACATTGTCCTAAATGATGAGAGATTAGAATAAGTTGTCAAGTACGTATATCTGGGTAGCCTATTCACTAGCGACGGGAAAATAGATGGGGAGTTGGATGGGCGTATAAATAATGGCAAGCATGTTATCGGTAGAGGAGGGTCCATGCTCAGAAATAAAAACCTATCAAAAAAAGCTAAAATGGCCATACATAATTCTATATTCGTACCGACCGTACTATACGGTAGCGAGACATGGACCTGTCAAGAGAATGGCAGGAGTAAAATGAACGCGATTGGCATGAAGTGGGTGGAAACTAAGATAGGCTTTTCCGGTATAGCATTTACTTGCGGAAGAATACGTGTTTCATATTTCAGAGGGCACTGATGATTGTCTATAGTTGTGTGGGTATGCATCGTACACAAGCCGCGCCTCAACACTGACAAACTTCAAACGTTTTGACGTTTTGAAAACAACCGTTGAAGTTATTTTGTGTTTGGTGCATTTTAAATATTTTGTTCAAAAAACGAGTGATTTGCAATATGTTTTCAAGTATATAAATTAAAATGAAGGTGCTAAAGAAAAAATTGATCGAAGAAAGTGCGGCTAGTATAGCGCAAGTAAGAAGTATGACATGCTTGGAGGTTATGTCGGATTGTGTTAAGTTCACTGAGTTAAAGCTTATTGAAGTCTATATTGGGTAAAAATTGTGACTGAGTGAATTAACAAAATAGCAAGTATGGTTCTAAAGTTTTAAACAATAAAAAATAATTTTAATTACGTAACCTCCAAACTCGGGAAAATCGACTGCCATTTATCCGAGTCAGAAGGCTAGATACCTATAATTTGTTTTATCTCGTGTACTCACAAATTTCAATCATTTGACATGTTTAATAGATTAAATGATAGCTTAAGGTTTATACATTTAAGATTACTGCACTTTTTCTATATTTGGATACAACTTCATTAATTAGCTATTTCATAATACGTACACCTTTCTTAACACGGTCCGTATTTATGGAACGGAGGAACGTGGGCGTTTCATATCGTAGGACACGTTTTTAACGGTTGTGTTTTTTGTAACTTTGTGTTTTTCATTATATTAATATAGTTTATGTTATGCTATTATTATATAATACTTAAACTGTAAGAAAAACAAATTAATTTTGAAACAAAAATGATGAATCTTTAACTCAAATGGTTGAATCTTCAACCAAAAAGATGAATATTCAATCATTAATTGAATGAATTTGTGAATGAATGAGTTGAATTTCATACCCAAAAGTACTAACAATTTTCACGAAATATTTTAATTTTTAAATAAAAAATATCAATTATCAATTAAATAATTAAATTTTCTCCCAAAAAGATACATTAGCAACTAAAAATAGAATAGTTCAATTTTCTTTTTTAAAAAACTAATTTCTGCAAAAAAAACGAATTTTCAAAAAAATAGTTAAAGTTTCAACCGGAATGGTTACATTTTCAATTACGAAAATTGATTTTCAACAAGGTAGTTAAATTTTCAATCAGAGATGAATTTTCAATTAAAATGATATCTTCAACGATAAAGTAATTTAAAAAAAAATAGTTACAATTTTAACGGAGGAGGCGAATTTTCATCTAAAAAAGATGAATTCCCAACGAAGAATGTAATATAATTGAAATTTCAACCAAAAAAGATTTCAATTTAATACAAAAAATAGTCCAATTCAACCAAAAAAGACAAATTTTCGAGAATAGTTCAGTTTTCAATTGAAAAATACTTTTCAGTCGACAGAGAAAACAAATTTAAAACAAGCTATTGAATTTTCAAGGAAAAATACTAATTTTCAACCAAGAAGATTGCTTGTCTTCTGACGTCCTACAATAGACTTTACCACCACCTCGAACTCTTAGAGTAGATTAGAGACTCAAACGACTGAACCTTTTTTTCTTAGTATTTTGTGCGGGGTTCTTTTTAAATTTTAAAGCTTCTAATTTGAAATCGTTACATATTCAAATTATCGCATGCTTCTTAATCGAACCCAGAAAAAAGCATATATTTCATAGTTTTTCATTATATTTTTTAGAAAGTGCGTATTATTCTCTGCTTCATTATGGATTACAGTATTATTTTTAATACCAAAATAAATTGAAAATAACATGATCTTACTAAATTAAGTTTATAATTAGTGCGTAAGATCATTTAAAGGGAAGATTTTAATTTATTTTTATTGTATGTGTATCTCCGTAGAAGAAATCTTTTTCTTCCGGAAAAGCTTATCATAAGGTAAATGCACCTATTAGCGCCCGCGTGAGGGT
The DNA here is from genome assembly GCA_932178445.1 of Andricus quercusramuli. Taxonomy (NCBI): domain Eukaryota; kingdom Metazoa; phylum Arthropoda; class Insecta; order Hymenoptera; family Cynipidae; genus Andricus; species Andricus quercusramuli. Next base: position 270,970 of record CAKNXH010001080.1, read on the forward strand.
TACGGAAAAATTAAGGGCCAATAAACAAGTTTAATCTATTCCGATTCGCTCAAAAACTATTACTGATCTACACGGAAAAAATTAGTTGTTGAAATTTTGAATGACTGAGTCAACCACTCTAGGATAGGGTTAAACGTATGTCATAAATTGGAAGAATCGTCTTACAAACCTTGATTGATAAATGTTTAAAAAGTAGAAAGAGTTGTCGAAAGTACAAAATAATTTCAATGAAAATGTGAAGACCAGATGAATAGAGTTCTTGAAACACTGATACACTAATGCTTCGAAACCAGTCAATGCAACTTTCGATGACTCCTTACGAGTTTTTAGAAAACAGGAAGGTAAACGTCCCAGTAATCGTGACCATACGAGATTTCATCGACTTGAAATATTTAGAAAATTGTTTTTGTAGGATTATTTGAAAAATGATTGGTACTGATTGAAGCATTAAACATCCTAGAATATTGTAAAAATTGTTCTTACATTATATTTAATATTACTTTTTATTTATAAACAATTAAAAGTCAAAAAGCACCGATGTCCCAGTTATCGTGATTTCCAAATCTGTCATGTACTAGTAATCGTGAGTCGTTGTCCCAGTCTTCGTGAAAAAGGTTAAGTTTTCTTGAAATCAGTTTTTAGCAATTTGGAGGTGTATTTTAAGTGTATTTTTGTTTTTTTACTATACTTTAATGAAATGAAAGATGTATTGTTAGTTTTATATTGATTGAGACCTCTGTGATGAAAACCGTCGAAACAGCCTCAAAATCGAATCTTCTGATAGTTCTAATAAGTCTGATGGACTCTATGAAAATTAATCATAATGAAAATGAATTTTCTTTTAAAATGTTTAGTTATTATTTCAGTTAAAAATATCATCGAATAAAATTAATATTTTATTCATAAGAAATAAAGTGGTCACAAAAATAAGTCGAGATAAATATTTATTAGAATTTTTATCAGGATAAGTAATAACGACAATGCTGAAATTCTTTTATAATACTGAATATTATACATAATTAAAAATCATTAACATTTTAAGTAACTAGATGTAGCACACGAAATTTGATCAAATGCAGTGACTAAAAAAATGAGGTTATTTTCTGTTTACGTTGTCACAATATTAAAACTATCAATAATTATATATATATTACACATTTTTCTTTATATAATGTAGTATAGATTAATGTTATCTAATGAAAAATTACTCAATAAATATTAACTTCACCGAAAAATGATAATAAACTCAAAAATTGATAATGAAATCTCTAAACTCATTCAAATATTTTACATCACCTTTTTTCAGTTTTAAGCACTAATTTATATTACGATTACTACTTACAGTAATAAGTCAGTTCTCCGATTTCATTTCATACATTTTTGAAATTAATTAAATTATTATTTGTAACGAAATATGGAAATAAAATTTCGACAGAGTCGTCCAAGTCTTCGTGACAGGTCACGATTACTCGAGCAACTATGCTTTTGAAATGTCCCTATAATCGTAACAGATATTTCTTGAACGAGAAGGTACTAAATTAAGATTTTACTTTATTTTATGACACAAAAATTATTTTTTATTACAAGAAAATTTTTTTCGTCCCGATAAACTAATTTCTTGACATAGTAAAAGCTTAAGTAAAGAGACGCCTTTCCTAACCAAAATGTTAAGCTATTTTCCACGTTTCGTGATTCATCGCGACCGGCAATACAACTGAATTTTTTTTACCCATGTGCACTATTTGTATAAAAAAACTAATTTGGTTTCCACAACAAGCATTATTCAACCTTACTTAAAAATATTTTAGGATTGTATTTTTATGCGGAAAATACTTAATTCTGGCGTTTACACCTCAAAACTCACGATTACTGGGACCGTCCCGATTACTGGGACATCTACCTTATAGCCAAGTTAAAAAAATATATATTTCGCGATTATATTTACTATATTGTTATTCACATAGAATCACGTTGAAGTGATATTTATTTTTACAGATACACATGAACCTATGAAAAATCGAAAGAAATTTTGCGGCGGGATTCGAACTACGTAACACCTATCGAACGCAACTTATCCCTAACCACTAGACCCCACGGCTAACTTAACACATTGAATATTTTGCACAAATGTCAGTGAAAAGTCACATTTAAATCCGCGCTCATTTGTTCATTGCCGGTGACCGCGACTCCATTCAGACTGATACATATGCCACTTCACCTGACCATCCAATGTGACTGTACATTGTGAATATATAGATATGTAGAAGACAGTCAACGAATTCTTCGACAACTTATAAATCAGTTATTCGTTTCTATGCTAGAGTTATTGTATTCCAAATCGTTTGGAATCTGGAGCACTTTTTATGAACAATTGAATGTTTGCCTTGAACTTTGTCAAAATCTGCTGGATAAAAATTCGAAAACTGATGTTCCTAGATGGTCTTCCAATAATTCGATGACTTTTTTCACTTTTTCGATGAAGTCTGCGGTTCTTTAATCAAAATTATACAAGATTCTAAAAAAAAGTGGCCTATCCTAGAATGGTTGACTAGTCAAGTGAAGTTTCGAAAACTTATTTTTTCCGTGTAAGAACATAAATTAATTTATAGAAAAAAAAATTGTTGTTTGGACAAATTGCACCGGAAAATTCGAAAATCAAGCGAAAACGTCATTGTACGTCGATGCGACCGCCTGAGTCGTTTTTGAATGTATTTGCGTCCGCGCAGGTTCCCCTATTTGCGACCGGACGCAAACTGGTACTTGTACCATTTAGCGTCCACGTGATAATGAATCGTTCGGCCGCAAATAGGTACAGAATTTGTAAGACCTATTCGCGTCCGCTCTTCAAAGGTTATGATAGACTCGAATTATTCTGATAAAACTTACGTCACTTTATAGGTTGTACCGCAGAAAAAAACAGTGCATGTCGAAAGAGAAATATTTTTCACATCAATTACGACAATTTTTAGCATAAATATACTCACACTTCAATTACTTCGAACATTGCAAACATACGAATGCACGCATGTACATCAAAATATTGTTGCACTATTTAGCGACTATTGTGTGAAATGAATAATTCACTGACCATTTGTGTGATGGAATCAGATTTCTGAATAGCTTGTTTTTGTTTGGATTGCACATGACACTTGACTTACCTGGTCATTATTTCTCCGGATCCGCAATAACTACAAAACTGACAGTCCGTTTCACAGTCCGCTCTACTAAGAATTTGCTCTCTGCGCAATGGTAAACACAAATGGCTACTTACGGCGCGCAACATGAAAAATGAAATGCGTATTATATTTATCAATTTCGATAAAACGCATAATTGAATGGACGCGCATATAAAGTATTGTCAATAGAATAAAATCGGAATGAAATGATTACTGTTCATCAATCAATATGTATAAAAATGCATTAAATTTAATATTTTTCAATCAGGTTAGGACTCAAATAGGAGCACGGACGCAAATAGGTGAATTTACCTTATCCTGTTTTTTCATACCTGACATATATTTTCCATTCTGTGCTTGTAAGTTTTTCTATACACGTTACATATTCAAGCAATTCTCGAGAAGAGAAATTATAGCTGGAAATAAGAGGGATGTGTGATTTCCATTATATTGCAATCTGAAATCTGCGCGAAAGTATTGTGGTCTCTCTCAAGTTAAGTCCCTCATGTCTTGTTTATTTTTCTTCTTATTTTTCCACGCAAGTATTTTCCGAAGATCGTCTGTTTCATGAGATTCCAGTCTCCGTCTTATCTTTAACGGTAAGGATACTTTAAGAACCTTCGGGTAAGTGGAAACGCTAAGGGCAAAAGTTGTCCTTTAGCACAGTTAGAAAAACGATATACTGTATTTTTTACAGGGTCGAAAACGATTTGTGAAATGGTTTCAAGATGAACGTGGGATTATTACTGAAAACAAATGTGTCCTTAAAAATTGTCTATCGCGTAAGGACATTGAATAAATTACAGCATAACATATTTTCAAAAACAATTATTTTTACTATTTGTAAAGGCTGATTGAAGCTGAAATTGTATATTAAGATCGAAATTTAATTTCTCTTTAGTCAGATTTACCAATAGTGTGTAGGTGAATCGATTTGCTTTTGTTACAGGAATATTTTTTTTAAATTTATCAGCGAAAAATGGTAAAAGTTTCAGCAGTCATTTACTGATAAAATAAAAATTTTTAATAATTTGGACATTTTAACTATTAAAAAACTCCCTCTATGAGAAAACAACAACAGAACATCATTTCGTAGTGCTGGCTTCTTAAATTCGCCTATCACCTCACAAACTCAATCATGTAAAAATCTATACGATAATTTTTTCCAGGTGAGAACTCATTTTAACTTCATGTCAAATTTGAAAAAGGATCTTATCAATCATTATAAAATATTTTTCCGTTGAAAGCTTATTCCAAACTAATTCGAATCATTTCAAAATCTATATCCGATCCAATCCGATGGAATTTTTCAAACCTTCTCAATCCGTTAGTGAACCAAGTTTAAATAATTAAAAATATGTGTGTGCAATTTAAATTAATCTGAATGAATCTGAGCTCGTATTCATTCAGAATCATGTATCACATTTGAATCCTTTTCAATCCTGCATGCAGTACGAATGAATCCGGACTCTGATTCATTCGGATTACACGCACGAAGTAAAAAGAATTTAAATGTGGGTTCGGATTGAACTTAGTGTTCAGATTGGCTCGGGATGAATGTTGAATACTTTTTGAATATTAATAATTTTTTAAATTTATTATATTTCGAAAGCTTAGTAAGGTAAACGTCCCTGTAATCGTGACCTTAGTCCCAGCAATGGTGATGCCAATTTAGTTGCTTTTTATTTTATTTGGATGAATGTAATTTCTATTTGCTATTATAAAATGCTAAAATAAGTTAGTTTTATCATTAAATGTTACTTTTAACACATTTTTGTAAGAATATATTCAAACTATAACCAAGTTTCACATTGGTGGGACCGTCACGATTACTGGGACATTTATCTTAGTTCTGCCATAATTATTATAATTCTCAGAAAAGAATACAAATCACGTTACATTTATTTGTAACGTTATTTTCTCTGCGAAGTCTATTAGTGAAGAAACCCATTAAAAATACATTTGGTGCAAAAAATGTTAAGAAGAACTTGAACAGTTGGCAGGCGGCTTTCCCTCTTATCGAATTAACTGCTTCTGACGTCTCCCAAGATGAGATTATTTATTTAAGAAGTGCAGAGTCACTCTCGTTTCGGACGATTATTTCATTTCAAAGAGAGTAGTAGCAGTAAAGGTCGAGGATCTCATAAAAATAAGAGCTTTCATTTTAGATCTTCTCTATAAAGTGTCTTTCTTCTTCTATGGGTTCACTTCAGGTCAGACTAATGCGTAGATCTATACTGTAGGGAGCTAATCTTATTCTGTGGTCGACAAGAAAGAAAATTGCTCAAGGATTTCATTTATTCCCATATAGCCATTGTAGTATTCACAATTCATTCATCTATAATTTATCATAATTTAGCTCAAATTCAATTTTCGATAAGTATTTCACAAATGAAACTTTATTTTCTGTATGGTGGTTTATTCACTTATAAAATAGTATAGACACGCTTTATTCTATTTTTACCAAGAAGAAAATGCGAGTAGGGTAAGGAGGGGCAGCGCCGACCGGTGGGACAAAAGCGACTTTGCTTATAACATCGCTATTACTTAACAATTTTGATATTACTTTCCATTAAATAAATCTGTTTTATTATGGAGATAGTGTAACTTACTAAAATCTTGGCAATTGACGATGTAAAAGGAAAATTATGCAAAAAACAGTTTTGACGACGAAAGAATGGAAGATTCGCTGGTAGAAATATAAAATTTTCAACATTAATGGCAATACTTACAGTATGAAAATCTGATATTTTGACAAATAACTCAATATCACATCATTTTATTATAATAGTTAAATGTAATTCAAGTACAAAGTATATTAAATATCTTGAATAAATGAGGCCTCACCAGTGCGGCAAGCCCGACGAAAATAATAGTTAACACGTCCTTAGGTTATAAACGTATCATAAGTTTTGTCGATAAGTGATCGGTAATCTACAACAGCCACTTATCTACTGGGCTACATGCAAGAAACTATTAAATATTATTATTTTAAATCCGGTCGGTAGAGCGGGTGTTTTGTATTGGTACGGTAGAAACCTTTGCGCGTAGTCTGTCTTCAGTAGAATGTCACCACATAAGAGATTATATCACAGCTGTCACTATTTTCATTAAAAATAACTTAATCTTCTTACTGGATATGTTTAAAGGTAATTTTTTCAGTAAATAAAATACCACATACACGAACCATCATGTTTTGCCATCTTCAGATATTTTGATTTTCATAAAAAGCTGCGGTCGGCTTTGCCCTCCGGTCTGGTGCAAAGCCGACGAAATACAGCTTGTTGGAAATAATTAAATTATTAAATCGTTGTTCAATTAATGTAATTAGTACTTATAGAAATATCATATACAATAATGTAGGACTCGAAATGAAAAATGGATCGAGGAATAAGGTTTGAAATGAAATCCATGTTCGAGGGCAAAATGAAAATTTAAATGTTCTTCTCAGACCTTCGAATCTTCGATAGTCTCAGGTCTCAGCATTTAAGCCGTAATTCTTGGCCGATTTTGGATTTGATTTTTTGGTGAGGTTTCTTAAACGGTGAATCTGTGATACCGGGCGACCTCACAGACTATGAAGCTCATCCTTGCATGCGGGGCTCTACGAACCCTTTCCTTAGCTGCTAGTGGGAACAACAATGACACCACCAAACCACCAAAAAGTTGTAGATACGGTTCAAAACGACAGAACGCTTAGAGCACCCGACAAAATGTGTCGGAAAACAGCGCCGATCACCCTAGAGTTCAGGGTGCTAAAAATAATGTAGCATTGAATTTCATTGTACTCATGTTTATATTTTTATCTATCCTCTTAGGCCACAAACTGAAACTAGAATTTGAAAATCTGAAAGATCTGCAATAGTTAGGGATGGGGTCAACTTTGCACGTAGCAACTTTGCACGTGCCCAACTGTGCTCGTCGGTGGCCAGACGGACAACTGTGCACGTCGTTGGTCAGACGGACAACTGTGCACGTGCACAGTTATCCAAGTGACAACTGTGCACGTTGAAATTTCGACGTGCACAGTTGTCCAAGTGAAAACTGTGCAAGTCGAAATTTAGAAGTGCACAGATGTCCAAGTATCATCTGTGCACGTGCACATTTGTTCAAGTGACAACTGTACACGTCGAAATTTCGACATGCACAGATGGGCTCCTGTGGACTTGGAAGTGCACAGATGGACCTGCACAGTTGTCCGTCCGACCATCGACCTGCAAAGTTGCTACGTGCAATGTTGTCCGTCACCCCAATAATTACGGAGATGAACTCAGAAAGGTTGTGTACACCAATGCGAGAGCTTTAGCTGATTCAAATCGAAGGCTAAAACCGACGATGGATCAAAAGACCAGAAGACGTTTGCATCAACTGAACAAGAAAATTGGATGGGCAAAACAGAATGCGTCCCGTGTTCAATGTGTGATTGACTACATGATATCTGGTTGACTGTTCACAAACAGGGTTCGAAAGTTCGCCCGAGAACTAAGGATAATTGAATCACACACTAAACAAGTCAAAACTGCTGACACTCAAGCAGCATATTGTTGACCAAATAAGGCTGTTATCTGACGCAAGGAGGAGAATACAGAAAAGGGAGAGATGGATCAGGGAGAATCAACAGTTTCTCGCTGACCCATCGCGCCTCTTCAGCGATCTCCCTGTTTTTGTAAAAAATCTAACCAAGCCCAAGGAGGTAGAGACTTTTTGGAGAGAGGTGTACAAGATCCCGAAAACACTAGTGTTGAAAGAAGATACTGAGAATATCATCCGCTTCAAGGAGTTTTGCGACAACCTCATAAAATCTGATGAGGAATGTCCATCGAATGTCCACCGAAGAGGTGAAAAAAGCACTTAGAGGCACGAAGAACTTTCCCACTGCTGGTCCAGATCGTATCAAGAACTTTTGGTGGAAGAAGTGTACTTTTATACACCAACATTTGGCCCGCATATTCACCTCATATTTAAAGTCGGAGACGCCCATTCCGCAGTGGCTGGTGTTAGGAAGCACTATACTCCTGCCAATAACTTGTTTGAGCACACTGTATAAGATCCTTACAGCTGTCCTAAACAACAGGATTGTTCGACGAATTGAGCCTGTATGGCGAGAGATGTACGAACTACGTGGCTCGAAAAAAGGTGTAGTAGGCTGTCGAGAGAACCTGCTAATTGACAGGTGTGTCTGTAAAGATGCTGCAGCCCATCAGCGCGTCCTGTCAATGGCCTGGATTGATTACCGGAAAGCTTTCGATTCAACCTCTCATAGACTTATCATCTGTCTGTTGGAAAGCTTGAAAGTACATCTACACATACTGAGATTCATAGAGAGACTGATGCCTCTTTGAAAAACTAGATTTACTATCTCATCTAGAAATTATCGTCTGACAACGAACAACGTGACCTTCCAGAGGAGCGTCTTTCAGGGTGATACCATGATCCCTTTGCTTTTTTGCATCACACTTCTGTCTCTATCTCTCGCACTAAAAAATTCTCCTGGATACCTCTGTGGCGATACTAATCAGCTCGAGCATAAGGTTACTCATGTATTTTATATGGATGAACTGAAGATCTATGCATCTGGTAAAAGCAAACTTCAAACTGCTATACTGCCGTCCAA
>CAKNXH010001080.1:284759-304191 GCA_932178445.1 Andricus quercusramuli
TTTGGACAAGTCGCCTTTTTTCGGTAGGAGTATAGTGCGTCCTAACACTAGCCACTGCGGAATGGGCATCTCCGACTTTAAATATGAGGTGAATATGCGGGCCAAATGTTGGTGTGTAGAAGTGAACTTCTTCCACCAAAAGTTCTTGATACAATCTGGTCCAGCACCGGAAAAGTTCTTCGTGCCTCTAAGTGCTTTTTTCACCTCTTCGGCAGTGACTGATGGGCACTCCTCCTCAGATTTTATGAGGCTGTCGCAAAACTCCTTGAAGCGAATGATATTGTCAGTATCTTCCTTCAACTCTAGTGTTCTCGGGATCTTGTACACCTCTCTCCAAAAAGTCTCTACCTCCTTGGGCTTGGGTGGATTTTTTACAAAAACAGGGGGATCACTGAAGAGGCGCGATGGGTCAGCGAGAAACTGTTGATTCTCTCTGATCCATCTCTCCCTCTTCTGTATCCTCCTCCTAGCGTCAGATAACAGCGTTATTTTGTCAACAATATGCTGCTTGATTTTCAGCAGCTTTGACTTGTTTAGTGTGTGATTCAAGGTCCTTAGTTCTTGGGCGAACTTTCGAACCCTTTCCGTGAACGGTCTACCAGATGTTATGTAGTCAATCACACATTGAACACGGGACGCATTCTGTCTTGCCCATCCAATTTTCTTGTTCAGTTGATGCAAGCGTCTTCTTGTCTTTTGATCCATCGTCGGTTTGAGCCTTCGATTTGAATCAGCCAAAGCTGTCGCAGCACCATAAACTGAGCAATTGATGGTCCAGAGGTCGGACTCTTGCGAGATATCTCCACAAAGGCAGGCATCCATTTCAGCCAGATCTTGGGGCTTAAGAGGAACCTGCATCTTGGGGCTTAAGAGGAACCTGCAATATATATATATATATATATATACGTTATGAATATTATATTTTTCGTTTTAACTATGTTCTAGGTTCTAGGATATCTTCAATTGTTTCTTTATATAATATATTTATTTTATTTATAAATATATCTGTCTGCTTTTATTATAAAATTATCATTCATTTAAGAGACTTGACTGCATTTTTCAATCCTATTTTCCTATTTTCGTTATCGAGGTGACTTGAGAAAAATATATTTTACCAAAACGTTGTAAATCACTTTCAACAGAAAATTCTCGTACATACTTTTACCGCGATTCTGGTGGTGGGGTTTACAGTGTTATAAGTTTGAGATACGCGTAACTACTTAATTGGTTTATATGTATGTTAAAGAGTATGGAAAGCTTTTGAAGTAGTCACAGCACATTTAAAATTTCGTTTAGTACTAAATATATCTTTTTACTAATTTCGCGGCTTCATTAAAACATCACTTCAATCCTCAATTAAAAATACTCCTTAAGTGTTCGTTAAATTTTTCTTCGGTTGCTTGAAGTACAGTCTCATACTTATTAAAAGTCGTATATTTGTCTCTGGCACTCTTTATCCCTATGTTTAACATTCAGGAATAGAAACCAATCCATTTACTTATTACGTTTCAAAATAGGTATTCTATTAAACTGAATACTTAATTACGTGAGTGAATACTGAATAGTCAATTACTCAACGACGAAAAACATTGCGTGTCACATTAGCAGGTCTCAGTTTGCAGTTTCTATATACTTATGTATTCTATTTAAGTTCTGATCCTTGTGTTCATTTTAATATATTTCTTGGATTTTGATTCACATCAGGTTTTTGAGCGGCGAAGCAAGTGTCCTCTCTGTGGACCACCACCCTGTTTTTGTTGAGAACATTTTTTGAACATTTTGAACTCCACCCACCCAAAGACTAGGGCTCCATCCGCTCTCTTTTAAGATTGCCTGAACGTACGATTTTTTTTTCAGTTAGAGTGATGTGGAATTTATAAACGCTCTGATTGGGACATTTCCTTGCATAGTACTGGATTGCCAATATCCTGCTGTGAAATTATTGCTAGAAAGCTTAACCCCCCCTCCCCCTCGCCCAAAAATGTTGGATCCGCCACTGTTTCCAGGTGTGTTAACATTCTACTTGACCCAAACTCATTTTCCATCAACCAATCATACTTCGTCAAAAACAAATAATAAAACTACGATTGTTTCGGATAGCCCTCAAAATAAAAGGTTTAGTGGACTGGTAGACAGTGATGAGACACAATGACGATAAGACCTGTACCTTTACTAATTCGCGAAACTACGAATTATGAACTGAGTAGGAACTAAAGACCGATTCCTATTGCCTACTGAATACGAACTGCGAATGTAGGTGAGAGTGGGGTGTCAGGCTTTGAATGAAATGCCCTTCAAATTATAATTGAAATGTGATTTTGATTTCTGTATTATTTGGTGAGAATCTCACATTATAAGGTTACATATTTCATTACTTAAATCCGTTTTTTAACAGTGTTATTATTTGATATTTAATTAATTCGTTGGTCTTGCATTTGGGTCAGCATTCCCCATACCATGGGGCATGGTGTCCATCATATTAGTCTCGGTTTATTTCATGAATATGAACGTTGTAGACTAAAAAGCGTACAATATAGTAATTCTTGGAAGTATAAAGTAACAAAAAAAAAAAAATTACTCGAGACATGGTCAACACTAAATAAATTTTTTCTTATCAATCAAAGTAAAGTATGTCGCAAAACCTAGTTATAACCTCTTACTCCTTGAAGATTCTGTTTACCGTGTGAACAATTGTTCACGCATTGAACAATAATATTCAAAATCCTATTTATTGAGTTATTGTCCAACCCATGTAATTAGGACCACCCTAATAAATAAAGAGAATTGCTTGAAGTGTGTTTGAAATGAAAAATTTATAAGCAGGAATGGAAAAAACTTTATAACAATATGTTTCAATCTTTTTAGGTTATAACCTCAAAGTTTACATGCTGGTCTCTTTCAAAGGAATGAAACATGAAATTGAGCGGTTAAGTAAAGAGAATCCTTTTAAGTATATTTTGATAGAAAATTATAATTAGGAATCTAAATACATTTATAACCTGTATAACGACAATTTTTATATTTGTAGATTATAATCGCGAATTTCATAAGATAATTCATTTCAAAGTAATTAAGCGTGAACTTGGTCCTTACCGTATTATTATTAAATGTAACTCCAAATCACGTGTCGATTTTCATTTTCTGTATAACTTTATTATTAAAAACCTCGAATTTAGTTAGACAGAACAGACATAAATAAATTGCTATGTTTTTCTACATTATCGATCAAATTACCGACCTATTATCAAGCACTGTTACCATCTCCACAAAGTTTTAGAGACAGCATGCCCCGTATGTCATGTTTCCAGATTTTATTACTTTTAGTACATTTAGAACGGTTATAAAAACAATTTATGATACCAGACGTTCAAAGAAATACTTCACCTATTAGGATCTTACGTTTTCATGCTTCAAGTATTTCAAAATATGGTGTAACTGGTTAATTTGTGCCAAAGACTTTTCCATCTGTTTCTGTCAAAACTGTTTTTTTCATAATAACTCTTCTGACACGTATTTTAAAACCACACGGACACCACACGGACACCATACCCCACTCACAATTGAGAATTTTTCATGCACACGCTTCTCCATCGGCTCCTACTTCGATGACCTTTTTTTTAGGATCAGTCCCTGGTCACCGCTTGAGGGTCCCCACATTTTAACCGGCCCTTGGGCCACTGCAGCCCCTAACACCCACTGATCAATAATAAAACATACGTGTTCCACTGCACTATGAAACAGGGTCGATTCTAAAAAAAAGGATCATCAAAGTAGGAGCCCCTTACGAAAAGATATGACAGGAAAAAAATGACAGGTGTGTCATTTTTTCCCTGTCATTTTTTTTCTGTCATTTTTTCGCGACCACAAGAAAATGACAGGGAAACGACAGGCAAAATGACAGGAAAACGACAGCCGAAAATGACTGATCCCCTGATTGGCCATAATTTATTATAATATCGTTCAATTATAAGCTTTACAGGAAAGTTCAAATATTTGAACTTTCCTGTAAAGCTTAAAAAATCATTAGCAAAATAAAACTAGTATGGAAATTTTCATGATGAAACACCTCTTTGTAGCCTGTTGCTAATTCCGGATTATCTTTCCAACACATCAATTGTGGAATGTGTTCGATTTGCCATTTTAAAGACTTCTTATCCTTACAAAGTGCTAAACTTAAGTACCAAGGGCAAAAATTTCAGACTATTTTCAACTTTCTTCATTCCCTTAACAAATTTACTGGGTTGACTGCGTGCTCCAATTCCATGATCCAACAAAGAATGGTTCCGCCACGCGCAACCTACGGACCCTTTGATTGGTTCACTTTTTTTTAGATGCACGTGGCGAGACCATTCTTTGTTGGATCATGGAATTAAGAGCACGCATTGAACTTCTTGGGGGATGAAGAAAGTTGAAAATAATCTGAAATTGTTGCCCGTGGTACTGAAGTTTAGTCCTTTGTAAGGAGAAGAAGGCATTAAAATGGCAAATCGAACACATTCCACAATTTATGTGTTTGAAGATAATTCGGAATTAGCAACAGGCTACAGAAAGGTGTTTCATCATGAAAATTCCCATAATAATTTTCTCTTGCTAATGATTCTTTAAGCTTTACAGGAAAGTTCAAATAAGTCTGCAAGCATTCGAGAATTTATAATGTTACACAATATTATTATAAATTATGGCCAATTAGGGCCAGTCATTTTCGGCTGTCGTTTTCCTGTCATTTTGCCTGTCGTTTCCCTGTCATTTTCTTGTGGTCGCGAAAAAATGACAGACAAAAAATGACAGGGAAAGAATGACACACCTGTCATTTTTTCCCTGTCATATCTTTTCGTAAGGGGCCGATGCAGAAGTGTGTGCATTTTGTTATTAAATGTGTTTCGTGGGAGCCCCGGGCCGCGGGTCCCGACGGCTCTTATATAAATATGGCCTGCTATAAAATCAAAGCCATGAGATTAAATGTGAGATCCCGAACAGCGATGCAGTGTACAATAATTGAACGTAAGCGCTAGAAGCGTGACAATAATCCCACAACACTCTCATGGGGACGACGATTTGTCAATCTCAGCGCAGAGGGCAGCACCGAGAGTGGATACATGCCTCATGTGCAGGCAGAAGGCATTATCTACAGTTTCTTTAGCTTTTCTCAATCGGAAAGCGATTTGCTTTTAAATTTGTACACCCAAATGCCACACACATACTTGGAATTGCGAAAATAGTTCTTAAAACTAATCCTGTAGATAGATAAACGTTTATTTTTCAGCCTGCTGGCCTAAAAAAATTGGCTCGCTTACACTTCCATTTTTGTACAGAATTTTCTTAAAACCAACCCTTAAAAAACTAACATCCGTCCATCCCTTATCTTTAAGACCGCACGCTCTTATCGCCTGCCTTCCTCGCTTCGTGTCGCCTCGTCCGCATGTCCGTACTTCCTCGCATTGCCAAACTCTGCTTCCGCGGCTAATGCCTGATACTTATCTACTATTTACATTATTTAAAGATTACTCATATCAACTTCCTCCCCTATTTACAATCTTTCCTTCTTCATTCCTCTTCCTCCTTCCTTCTCTTCTTCCCATCTTACCCAACATTCCATTCACCCATGGTACTGCCCTTTTGTCCCCCCTTTCATGGATAAATACCTCCATGCTTAACTCACTCCTTTCCACCTCTACGCACTCCTCCAACCAATGCTCCACTCTTGCATCCCCTTTCCCACACAGTTCACACATCCTCTTCTCCCTAGAGAGCCAGAACTTATTAAAACCCTCCATGTACCTACATCTCATCCTCGCTATAAGCTCCTGACTTCCTTTCTCTCCTTTCTCAAACAAATATTGCGCTCTGGCCCTTGGCATAAGCTACACATAGTTCCCGTTAAACCTTGACTCTCTTATTCTCTCTTCCCCTGCTGTCTTCTCTCTCTCTCCATGCCCTTTTTCTTAACCAACTCATATACCTTCCTTCCTTCCTCGTGAATCCTCACTTCGTCCATCTGCAGTCCATTCGTTCTAAAACACCTTTCCCTTTCGACCTACATCTTCCTACCCTCTCTCCTGTTCTCCTTCTCCCACCAACACTCTGACTAGCTTACTTGCCCCCTCTTCCGAAAATTTCCCCTCATATTTACACGCCCGAATCCCCGTTAGAATCCCTAAACTCGCTCTCCCGGTCTCCCACCTAACAATATAATTAGGCGTGTTCCTTGCCAACTCCAGTGTCCACTTTACATATCTCTCCTGTGTCCTATTCACCTCCTCTTTTTCCGTCCACCCTCACACCTCTATTCTATAAAATAGCACACTCATCGCTAATGACTCAAACAATTTCATTCTCCTTCCAAAATCATCTGCGAATAACGTGTTTCCCAACTCCCACACCTGCCTCATCACCAAATATGTCCTCCTCAGTCTCTCTTTTATGAGACCATCCACTCCCCCATTTCTCCGAAACAAGAAGCCAATGTACACAAAATCTTTCACCTCCTGCACCGGCTTTCCCTTCCACTTCCACTCCCGTTCCTTATCCCTTCCACCTCCCTTTCAGAACACCATAGCCTTGGACTTTTCTGCATTCAACTCTAACGTAATCTATTTTTCAATAACTTTTGTAAAACTGTTACAATCCTCGTACAAAACTGAGATTTTTAAATTAAGGAAAAAAGCATTCCCGAATAAAATTGTACAGAATAATCTTTCGAATAATAAAATCTCAAGATTGGATAAAAATCACAGAATTTACCTACAACAGAAGCAAGAACACTAAAATCCAAATGAAAATTTTCATATGGAACATTGTATCCCAAACTATTTTTTTTCTGAGTACGATTACATTTTTTCAAATTCATACATTTTTAATTCTTATTATCAATGTATACCTTTAAGTCAAATAATGACTTAGAATTTCTTTCACTCAATTTAACATGGCGAGAAAGTATGATGACTCGAACGGTTTTCCGTTTCCGGTTCTAGATAATTTAAGATCAGAAGGTTTAAAAGAAATAGCGTCAAACACATTTGCTGCATATATCTAATTATGTTCATAAAGGGATAAAAGTAATATTTTATAAATTCGCTCACCTTTCCCATGAAAGCCTCCGCGGAATGTCATCGCTCGGCGTAAAGCTGGGCCTCTGATTTAAGAGCCTTGCCAATCTGGTGAGTGGTTGAGAACCACTGACACTTGAGGTGCTTAATCTTCCGCTTCTTGAACTGTCTTTGAAGGACTCCCTGTTTGAAGGACCGAAATCGGAGACACGACGTTCGGCTGTCAAATGAAAACTTTTCATTAAAATATCTAGCTTAAGTTTCACTTTCATTCATTAAGAACTGAAAATATTATTCCCGAGTCTACGATTTTCTTCATTCAATACTTTCAATTCTTTAGATTTTTAATTATGTCAAGCCCTCGACTGAAAAAAATGGTTCAGCTGTTCCAGCTAGAAGTTTAGCTAGATTTCGTCTTCTAAGAAAATATAGCTGTGTTACCTAAATTTCTAGCTGCGTTACCTAAATATCTAGCTTTTTTAGCTAATTTTGCCACCTATAAATTATCTAGCTAATGTATCTACTATCTGTTTCAAAAATCCTGGCCCCTCTACAAATCATTGAATAACACTATAAAAAAATCGCTTAAAAAAAAAGGAAAAACATCTTGTCAATCTTCATTTTATTACGAATAAGCGAAGGATGCTAACTCAGCTTCTAATCAAGCTGAAAGGCTCTACAGAGGATTGAAATTTTCAAAAAAATCAACAAATTCAATGGTTGGTTTTTAAAAATAGTTAATTCCATCAATAACACGCTATCGCACATTATGGTTTTCCAGTTTTTTTGGGACTGGAGGCACAAAAGAAATCCATGATACTCTCAGCGGGTTCCAGGGTATCGATGTCCTTTTGATCAGTTGCCTCATAAAGTGACCTTTTGTTTCTTCAACTTTCGTACATCTGGTAGAATGTGCCGCGTGGGTCAACCGACTTTGACAGTAGTGGGCGGCAAACCCTTCAACGTATCGATTACAATTGTGGTCGACTACCGTAGAAAAAAAACAGAAAAAAATAATATGCAATAGGGTGTTATTGATGTAATTAACCAATTTTAAAAATACACCATTGTAGTTGTTGATTTTTTTGAAAAATTTTAGGCCTCAGTAGAGCCTTCCAGCTTGATTCAAAGCTGAGTTAGCATCCTTCGCTTTTATATACTGCCGACACCAAATTTATAAATATTTTTGAATTTTTCGAAAACGTACTCATAAATCAAACTTCAAGGTAACTACTCGATTTTTTGCAAACGAATTTATGCAGTTCGCGATGAAATACGGCGGTCGAAAGTTGACCAAGTTACAAAAGGTGCTTTTAACCACGTTTTTTTTACTTTCACTGCAAATTTGCATGAAAAGTTATGGTCGCATCGCGATGAAATGATATTGTACTTATCCGTAATAAAATTTTGATTGACAAGATGTTTTTCCTTTTTTTAAGCGATTTTTTTTATTGAATTATTCAATGATTTGTAGAGGGGCCAGCATTTTTGAAACAGATAGTAGATAATTTCTAGATGGCACAATTTAGTTATAAAAGCTAGATATTTAGGTCACACAGCTACAAATTTAGGTAACACAGCTATATTTTCTTAAAAAACAAAATCCAGCTACACGTCTAGCTGGGACAACTAAACATTTTTTTCAGTGCACCACTCCTTTCTCTATAAATACTGAACTATTTCAATTTTTCTATAATATTTAGGTAAACCTCTAAACTGATGTTCAAATTGATGCATAACTTGAAGCTTTCCAATTAGTTAAAACTAATTCCAATTTTTCCAAGATAAAGAGGCTTTTCATTAACAAACGTATCAATTATTTAGTCTAATTATTGTTTGAAAATTTTATCTGCGTATTAAACTTGAATGAGCAGAGCTTACCAATTATAAAATTTGAAATTACATCATCTCTTGAGATATAATGCGATTTATTACAATGAAATTGCTTACCAGACTTTTAACTAAGCTAAACCAAAACATATTTTCGATAACATAATACATCATTATAATATAATGTGTAAAGCATCAATGCAGATTTGTTGCGCAAGTAAACGTATTTCAAATAATTTAATGATTTCATTTTATATAAGAAATATAATTAAATCGGAAATTTTGTTAATTCTATAATTTATCACAATTTATACATTATACATTATACATATAATGCAATGATGATGATTATTCATCTTTTATAAATTATTTTTGTTGTTTCAATTGGAATCTTTAACTGTAATAGGGGAGAGTTTGGTAGTCCCGACTATTCATGACTTTGAAAAATCTTTAGTCTCGGATTCTGGGATGATAAATCCACATTTTTTCTTTCAAAAATATCCCAAAGCGTAATTTAAAAAATATGGACTCTTTCTCTTAATAGCCTAAGAGAAAATTCGATCTGCGTGAATATTTTGAATTTATAGAAAACAAGTTAATTATCTAAAATATGGACCAATTTTATTATAAAATATTTCCCAAGCTACAAAAAATATTAGATTTGTTTTAATTGGGATACATAAATTCCCGCATTATTGTAACATACCACAGTTGCATATCCCTGGCCATTTCTTGTAAACACAGTGCCCTCTAATGATTTTTGAAAATCAGTGTGTATTTTTGTTCTAGTGTATACAATCTTGCAGTCTTAATTTAAAAAATAGATTTCTGGTTGTTCAATATTATGAAATAATTAATGATGGTGTACATTTTGTCAATTTACTGATCATTTTATTATATCTATAATAAATTACACTAGGTGTTTCATAAATGCCTAAATTTTTAAATTATATACATTATTTCATGATAATTTCATAATCTAAAAAAGCTTAACACATATGATTAAAAAAGGATAATGTTAATAATTTAAGAGTTTATCCTCTGCAGGAATTTAAAAAAGAGACGATTACATTGTAAACTTAGAAAACTTGTTCCATTTTTATGGTTCTCCTCTAAAAGTCGAGGGAGAATTGACAGTTTTTCAATATGGAGTCAACCGTGGAATATGTAACTTGTGTGAAGAAATATTATGTAGTATATAAACTTATAATGGGTAGTATACATGAATTGAGTGGAAGGAGTATAATCAAAATGGCGTTGGGTGCGAATATTTGAAATTCATACATTTGTCGAAATGTCAAAATATGTATATGTTAGGCTCAAAGACCGAAAACGGCCAAAGACCGAAAAAAACGACCAAAACGCGTTCTGGCCGTCGCAGAAATGCCAGAACGCGTTGTGGCTGTTTTGAAAACGGCCAAAGACCGAAATAAACGACCAGAACTAGTTTTGGTCGTTTTCAGAACGACCAGAACGCGTTCTGGCATTCTTGAAAATGCCAGAACGCGTTCTGTCCTTTTTCAAGCGAACAAAACCCGTTCTGATTGTGAGTTTTCAAAAGGACGGACTCGAAACTGCCCTTTAGAGTTAAATTTTGTTTTGAATCTGAAAAAAGAAAATGCCTAATTTTTGTTTTTACGTTTCTTTTAATTGAACTGATGCCGGCTTTGACTTGAAGTTTCCCATGTAAAATGCATGGGGAAAAATCACTTTTATCAGTTTTTGAAATAATTTTTTAAGGTTTGAAAAAATGTGTAGGGAAATTAAAGAGGCTTGTAGAGAATTACTCAGCGAAAAATTTCATGTATCGTATATATGGGTTTGACACCCCTAAGGGGCCATTCATTAATTACGTAAGGGCGATTCTGACCACTTTTGCCCCCCCCCCCCCGTTCACGTAAGGATACATAAGATTTCTTGACCGTAAAAAACGTATCATTTACGGTATAACCTTAAAAATCCTATAGGAAAAGTTCCTTGAGACTATATAATTATTAAACTACATTTTGCAAAAAAATTGCGGTTGACGCGCTTCAGTCAATTCAAAAACTAGGATTATTTAAAACTAGAATAGGCCTTAATGAAAATTATTTATCATATACCACAACAAAAAAATACATTCATTGCTTAATTAATTCTCAATTATTTAAACAAATGGAATTAAAATCGAAATAACCATTGTTAGTTACTCAAATAATATTCATGAACAAATTCAATTTTTCACTATTATTCCACAAACAGGCCCAAATTTTTAGTGGAACTAACTAAAAATGTATTGCCAATTCTTTGCTATCATATTTTTCCATAGGACAAGAACAGTTAATTATTAAACCAATTTTTATAAACAAACGTATATTTTGGCTACTGTCAAACTGATATTTTAAGTGAATATTGTTTCAATAATCAACAGTTCTTGTTTATGGAGTAAAGATGGTTTAATTTTGCCATCACAGTATCATATTCTTGAAAAAAAAAATTGTTATCAATGTAGAATGTTTTGAAATACCAAAAGGTACAAATATATTCGTAATTCATTTGAATTTATTTGGAATTCAATCTCAATTCTTATACGGGGGGAGGGTCATTTTATATTGTTACTCTAACGTTTCAAAGGGGGCGGATGTTTGTAGATAGTACAAAAATAAACAATTGCATTTTTTGATGTTAAATAATAAATCCATCAAAGTACCATCCTTTCTCAGTATTGAAAAAGAATACTTTGTTCGATCGAGACTTTAGAAGTCGGCGGATTTTTGTCCCAAAGAAGTCTTGTTTTCTACTATGCGTCTTATACAGTTCGATTACTCCAAAGAACAGTTTTGAGTCAGCCCTTTTCAAAACTACCAGTCAGAACGGTTTTTGGTCGTTTGAAAAGGGAAAGAACGCGTTCTGGCATTTTCAAGAATGCCAGAACGCGTTCTGGTCGCTCTGAAAACGACCAAAACTAGTTCTGGTCGTTTATTTCGGTCTTTGGCCGTTTTCAAAACAGCCACAACGCGTTCTGGCATTTCTGCAACGGCCAGAACACGTTTTGGCCGTATTTTTCGGTCTTTGGCCGTTTTCGGTCTTTGAGCCTAACATATACATTAATAAGATATTGTTTAACATTTGTTGGTTGATAAATTGAGACTATGATAAATTTTACTAATGTGTTCTATATCTGTTCTTTTGTTGACTGAGTTAGTGTTTTTCACAATATGGAACATTTCTTTGAAATTTCTCCTTCTTTTATTAGTTTCATAGCTAAGAATCTTAGTTTTTGAAAAATCAAAGTTATGGTGATATTTATGTGAATGTGCAACTAGCGCTCTACCTCTATCGTCTTTTTTGCAATCGTTTGAATGTTCTTTAATTCTAGACATAATGTATCTTTTTGTTTGTCCTACAAACATTTTTTTACATTCGCATGGTATACTATAAATTACGTGTGTTCTTAAGTTGAAAGGTGTGCTATCAGTAAATCAACAAAATTTACACCATCATTAATCATTTTTACCCTGATCAACAACACAGATATCATTCTGGAAAATTATGAAATAATATAATAAGTTGATGTTCGTCTTTTGATCAGGCAAGGAAAATATCCATAGATTTTTTGGTTTCAATCTACTGATATGTAAAGCAGTAGATCAGTAGATCAAAAATCCAACTTCTATAGGTATTATGATATAATGTACAATTATTACATTTCTCGATGGCCGGAGCTACCTAACACTCTTTTTGAGTAAACTTTCTTGGTTTTTACATAAAATCACTTTTCTTTCTCCAATATGATTATGTTTTGAAAATCGACTTCAGAGATATTCATAGAAGGACTAACGTTATTTTTAACGGTTTATATTACTATTTCGAACGATAACAGACAGTTTATTAATAAAAAAGCTTGAGTGGCCGATATTTCCCGAATCTCCCCTAACTGATTTTTCAAGAAAGTAAGAAAAATGTACATAGTTATTGCCATTACCCAGCGTGTCGTCCGTGAAAGATATTCTTGGTGCGAGAAATTTGGTGCAATACGTTATGGTGCTGCCACGTTTCGTTGAAACCACGTCTTCTCCAAAGGGTGGAATAACAGCGATACCTGTAGTGGGTGCTATGTTAGGAAAACAAATACCAAAATTATGTCTGAAGATGATGATAACTATGAAACTTAAAATAACTCATAATGTATTATTTTATTCTTCATTAAAAAAAATAGGCTTGAAAATTAGTATATTACATCACAAATAGGGTTAGACAGGTCTTTAAGGCAGAATTCTACTTCGAACGCGCGGAAAAATGCGAAAAAATGTTATTTTTGTAAATTTTTTTCAAAACATTAAGAAAGATATTGATCTAGGGTTTGTTATGCTTAATAAATATACTCTTAAAATACATTTAAAAAAATGTTTAGTTCATTTTATTCGCTCTATTCACATTTAAATGGCACTTGAATACAACGCCTCAAACCCACGTTTTTCAACGCTTTTTAAAAAAATCTCCGAAACTACCGAATCGATTGGTTTGACATTTTTACCGAAGATTTGGTGCGCTTGCATTAATGAGACGTGCGGTCACTCCAGCCATTCGGGTGCTCACCCGAAACCGCAGCGGCCGAAGTGGTGGGGCGCCCACCCGAATACTTGGGGAGCTTGCATGAATGATTCGGGAGATTCGTGTCCTCAACCACGTTGGATGTTGCGCGTTCGACGTTTGCGCATTTTCGCTAATGGACGCAGCCCTTACCTTCGTTAATGATTATCCCAAGAAAACCCAGATAATTAGTTACACTTTATTCCACTGACATCTCGCACATGAACAGTAAAATCGACATAAACTAGAAACAGTGACATTCGAGAAGAGCCTGATTTTCATCAGCTGCGGCCATTAGCGAACATGCGCAAACGTCGAAGGCGCAACATCCTTCGCGGTTGACGACTCGAATCTCCCGAATCATTCGTGCAAGCTCCCCAATTATTCTGGCGAGCGCCCCACCACTTCGGCCGCTGCTGTTTCGGATGAGCACGCGAATGATTGGGGTGATCGCACGTCTCAGTAGTGCAAGCGCACCAAACCTTCGTGTGAAAAAAAAGAGAAAGGCTCATAAGATGGTGGTTTCGAATAAATTGTATTTATTTTGTCTGATGTCAGGTGACCCTATATTTATTCTTAATCCTGTAGTACTAAAAGTAATTTTAAGTGAGTCTGTAGATTTGTGAAATATTATTAAAGTCAGGCTGACCAAACGTCCACCTTTCGTCCGGAAAAACAATGTTTTTTAAGTTTAAAGAAATATTGTTTCGATATACATGAAGGAATTATTTGTTTTTTTCCTGATATATCTTTCAAAAAAAATTCCTTCAAATTAAAGAATTATTCTCCAATTCAAATGAAAGTTTCAAAGAATAATTGAGGCGCCGCGTGCAAAAAGTAGATATAAAATTATTTTTCTGGAGTGGGGAGGCCCCTGGGCACTTGAGAATAAAGTTTCGAATTTTAGTTTATTAAATATGCATTCGTATTGGAAATCTAATTACTTATCTTTTTCTTCGAATATGAAAAGTTGTAACTTCTTTATTTTTTGAATTATTTACAAAAAACTGGTTTTATCTGATTAAAATATTTCGCCTTTTTCCACTTTAACTCGCAACGAAGTCGGAACTTTTTATTATTTTTTAGTAAAATTCATAAAAAGTATGCATTGTCATCTTCTTCGACTGATGACGTTAGAAAAAGTTGAAAATGTTAATTTGAAAACAAAGTTAAAATTTTTTTGCCGAGTCGTTGTACAATTCCTGCACAAACAACTTTCATCGTTTCATTCGGGAGTCGAGTGAATTTTGAGCAAGCAAAAACTGTTAGTGAGAAAGTTGCTCAGGAAGGTTCAAAGAAGTTTTCTGGGAATTTTTAGCTCAATTGAAATAGTAGTTGACAAACTGTTGACGTTTTAATTTTTCGGCACGATAGATTATCTCCTGTGTAGGTTGTGCTATGCCCATGACCGTGGTGTAAGGGCCCCCACATTTTAACCGTCCCTAGGGCCCCAACAACCCTAAATGCGGCCCTGCTTGTATCCCACATGTCCTCTGTCTCACCTCTATTTGTAAACATATCTGCATAAACTTTCTGATTTTTTTAAACCATAAGAAGAATATAGATTATAAAATATAAATGCAATGACGGGTTTTACTGTAAAAAGTTAGAGATTACTTTCAGAATAAATCTACAATTGTTTTGAAGTGATAATCATAAGCTTTACCTCAAGAAAGTCTTGTTAAATTGACCAGTAAATTTACCTCCAATTATTTTTTGAGCCAAAGTAAAAAAACCTTGTATTTGATGTGTTTATCGAAATAATGAATATTCACCATTTAAAATCTGCGCTACATATAGTATATGCACTTTCATTTTTTCATTTTATTTGTCTTCTTGAGTTTTTTTATTATATATTTTTATTTCAGTACTACCAAAAATTCAACACTAATTATTCTGAATTATCACTACCCATTTTATGTAACTAAGAATAAGTCTTGATTTTTCGTATTTCAAATAAAAATTATCCGTATCTGACCGGCTTCTGCGGTGGAGTTCCACCTAATGTTGTGTACCTGTCGGACCGCAGCCTACGCGAGATAAAAACGATCGCCTCGGAAAATTGAAACATTAACAGTCTGTTAACTACTATTACAATTGAGGTATGGATTTCCAGAGAACTTCTTTGAACCTTTCTGGCCAACTCTCTCACTGACAGTTTTTACTTGCTTAAAATTCGCTCGACTCCCGAAATAATCAAAGTTGTTTTGTGCACGAATTGTGCAACGCCTCGGCAAAAAATGATTAACTTTTTTTCAAATTAACATTTCTAACTTTTGCTAACGTCATCTGTCGACGAAGATGTCAGTGTATACTTCTCATGAATTTTACTTTGAAATATTGAAAAGTGCCGACTGCGTCGCGCGTTGAAGTAAAAAAAAGGCCAAATATTTTAATTAGAGAAAAAAATAGTTTTTTGTAAATAATTCAAAAACTAAAAAAGTTACAACTTTTTTTATTTGGAGAAAAAGATGCGGCATTTAATTGACGATGTGGTTATGTCTCCTAAAAATTAAAATTCGAAACTTTATTCTCAAGTGCTTAGGGGCCTCCTCACTCCAGCAAAATAATTGTATACCTCCTTTTTGCACCCGGAGCCTCAATTTCGCTTCAGCACGCATATCAAATACGTATTTCGTTGACTTTTACTAATGAGTGTGAATTCATATTCTTGGATAAATTCAAGTTTTGAATCATATAAACGATAAAGCACTGCCGTTCGAGAAATTTTAAATGAGGAATAGTCCAAAGGCATTAAAATCAAAATTCAGTGGCAATGTACACAAGGACGCATATTTTCTAATTTCGGTCATAATTGAATTTGTTCAAATTCAAAGAAATTCATAGTTAAAATAAATTAGAAAGATATCGAATGAAATATTTTAATTATGATCCAGGTCCAGATTAGAAAGAATTATGGAATTGTAAATATCCAAATTTTCAAATTAGGAATTATCTATAAGTAAATAAGCCCAATTAAGAAGTTTCCAAATTAATTTAATTTCTATTAAAAAACACATTTGTAAATAAAAGAAACCAGCTTAAATACAAACACCTGACGGTGTAAAATTTTGGATGTCTACATTGTAATTACTTTATATATAGAATTCTAGATATACCTATTAATTTGTATACCTATTAATTTTGAGGTGCTGATTACGAATAAGATGAAAGTTCCTTGCCTCACTACCCGATTCGGGTAGTGTTTCTAGGTGGATATTTACTACCACACCCACGACGGGCCAACAGCACGCTGTATTCCCGAACGGTCACTCATCCAAGTACTAACCGCGCCCAACACTGCTTAACTTTAGTGATCTTATGAGGACTGGTGTTTTCAGCGTGGTATCGCGAAACCATTATAGAAAAACGGCTAGCAAATTTCGCAAAGAAACTTGATAAAGGTTTCAATGCGGAATCAGACCGAGCTAAATAATAAAGTAAATAATAAAAAAATTACAAAAAAGCTTCAAATAGAAGTTGTAGACTCCTAGAAATACACCTAAAACCAATATTTTAAATGAAATCCCTACCCCTTTCCAACGTTTTATGGGGGGGGGGGCACTCCTGTGACTGGCCACAAAAATAATGTTGGTAAAATCCCTACCCCTTTTCAACATCTTATGGGGACGGGAAGACACCTCTATGACTGGTCACAGAAATAATGTTGGTCAAACCCCTACCTCTTTCCAGCGTCTTATGGGGGGAGGGGAGGCACCCCTGTGACTAGTCACAGAAATATTGTAGGTCACATCCCTTACCCCTTTCCAACGTCTCGTGGGGGGCGGGAAGACGTATCTGTGACTGGTCACAGAAATAATGTTGGTCAAACACCTACCCCTTTCCAACGTCTTATGGGGGGGAGCACCCCAATGACTGGTCACAGGAATAATGAAGGTCATGTCCATACCCCTTTCCAACACGTAGCGGGGGGGGGGGGGGGGTGAAGAGCCCCTGTGACTGGTCACAGAAATAATGTAGGGAATAGCGGGAAGATAACCCTGTGATTCAACGCAGGCGTATAACCAGCCTTTCAGGATTTTTTTGTATAACTTAAGTCATACCGCTACACATTGTACAATATTTCCGACATATTGGCTGTTTCCTTCCCACCAATGTACGATTTTGAAAGTTTCGCTTCTCTTTTCCATTCTACGCGCACGAATTCACCTTCCAGGAATTTTTCATACAATTTACGTCACACCGCTACACATTGTTCTGTACTTCTGTGATTTTTTGTATTTATCGCTCTTCTTCTCGAAAACTATCAGCCGTAGAGTAAAAATAGATTAAACATAAAATGTGTATTTTCAAAGGACCTACACTGTTTGTTCAAAGGTTTTTTGTAAATTTTCATTATTTACTGAAATAAATGGGAAAAACGTGACATGTTATTAGTCTTTTGCCGTTTTGACCTTGAAAATAAAATTTGCTCCTCTTTCACTGTCATTTTCATAATCAGCAGATAAAAATACATGGGTATACGGAGTTTTATGTTAATCGGAGGTATCCGCTTTTTGGAAGTTTATCCCCGAAATTTCGGTACAAAAAGTCAAATAATTATCTGGGATCGCGTTTATTGTATAGTTATTAATGGCTTCTATATTTGAAATTTGATGAAAAATATTGATTTTCTGAATGTGGAAGCATGGACATTATGACAAGTAATAACATCGATTACTCGCTGGTAACAATACCGAGGTAAAACAAAAATCACAAATGATAATTAATTTTTCATTAGTGAAAACAGAATACTAATTTAAACTTTAGTTACATATTATATGCGCCTCAATCAGAAGCGATGTTTTTAATATAAAGGACGATCTAGGCAATTTCAACTTCATGAACTATGATTTTGTTTTACATAAGCTCACTACAATTGATCTATGTGCATTTTAAAATCAAAACACATGCACATTAAATATTTAAATTTGTGAAGATAACATTCTTTTAATATTCTATAGAACTTATTGCAATATTCCAAGTTTTATTTACTCGAATATGCATCTGCTGGCGGTAAATCCAAGAATAAAATTTGTATAATTTATTTTATCCTTTATAAATGTAGCCGCATTATATTCACATTGAATTTCAGACCGAAAGCTGATAATTTCAAGAAATTTGTTCATTTTAAGTTGTATGTAATAGTATATTATGCGCCGAGGCGCATAATGAGGGTCGTTACGCTACGAGCATTGCAAGCGAGTTGCGTGAAGACCCGAATCGTGCGCTTTGGTGCATATACTATTTTAAAAACGCGTAAATGCACCGGAGTCACATAAAATTATGAAAAGTTCTCAATATTCTCAAATGCAGTATAACACTTGACTTCCATCTTTCAACATGAATTTTTAATTGGACAATTCAACATCTATTTAAAAAAAAAATTAAAACTTACATGTAAGTGATGAATTAAAAGCTTACGTAAAAAATCCTAAGACCTCTAAGCGAAATAATAATTATTTTCTACCTCTACTGAGACTACCTCCGATAAAATTTTTCGATTGAGTTCGATTCTGAAATAGAAGTTTTCAAGTTAGCAATGCAACTTAAACTTGGAAATACATCATTGAACCTTTATTAAATTTTCTAAGTTTTCCTCTGCAGTTCTCTTCAAATGCTTTATAAATCGAAATCTTTTATCAGGAGAGAATATTCCGTTGGTCGACTGTTTTTAAAATTGTTTATTTCGTAAACCTTCATGAAGATTAGTGTCAAGAAAGTTAAAAAGTGAATGATGCTTTAACTTGAGGTCCTTTGTTAGTAGTGTATTTACTCATTGTGACAAAATCATGACTTGGCAGGGAGGCAAGGACTTACTGTTGTATCGGGCATCGATCTGTGCTTGCAAAATGTTCAGTCCGGGTGCGACAATTGCAGGCAATGTTCTCGATCGCAAAAGTGGTGCTGGCCGGCCGCCAGCACCACGAGGATTTCTCGTTTCCGGCTTGCATTCTACAACTGGTGCACTGAAACACAAAAAC
>CAKNXH010001080.1:304591-343298 GCA_932178445.1 Andricus quercusramuli
TATATATATATATATATACATATACATGATAATCTGAATAGGGCAAAGTGAAAGTTTAAAAAAAAGTGTTTGATGAAATAGAAAATTTACTGAACAGGGTTGAAATTACTCTACCCAAGTTTCATCTGAATAAAAAGATATTTGACCTTCAGGCATCCATGTTATTCATGAAATTAACGAAAAATCGAGCAGTTTGGGTTATTGCGATTTCAAAAAAGTGTATGATAAGACCAGAAGCGTAACTAAGTTTAAAAAGTTTGTGTTCGGAGAAGGTGGGGTTCCTTTAGAGGTGACTAGGGACTGCCTTCTAAAAAAAAAGGTCATTGAAGACGATGAAGAAACGTGTGCATGAAAAATTTTCAATTGTTTCTGAATTGGTGGGGGCCCTGGGGCCATGGCTTTGGGGGCCTCCTAGCTTGCGGGGCCCGTGTTCCCGGAACACATGGAACACTGGTAGTTACGCCACTGGATAAGACTAAACTTTGACCCTGTGTGTTATTGGCAGAATAAATGTATACACTAGTATTCCATGTAAAACACTTTATTTGTACGTCAAGCTTACTTTTAATCTTTGCACTATAGTTAATTGTATAATTTTGCAAAAATGTTCATATTGCCGCAATGAACTTGTATTTTTGAAAAAGAAACGTTTTTGGTTCAATTCTCTAACTGCACGGAAAAAATAAGTCTTGGAACATTTCCTAGATTAGTGCTAGACTTCTGGACGGGCCATCATTTTTATGAAGTTTCTTATACTTTCTATAAAGTGAAAATTCTATAAAGTGAAAAAACCAAGCCACCCAGGAAAAAAGAACCCATTGAAAACGCGACTCCGTGAATTGCGTAAAAAAACGTAATAAAAGCTTATTTATAAAAACTTGTTAAAAAAATTTAAATTAGCGTCATACATTTTCGTGGAAAAATAAAGAAAAGTCATGAAAGTTTTCAAGCGCAGTCGAGAAACAACAGGCTTGGAATTCTTATAAGACAGTTTACAAAAAAAAAATGTATACAGTCATGAAGTGGCTATAAAATAACTTCATATTGGCAAAGACTTGAATTGAATAAGTGCGTGATTCAAAAACTAAGAACTCGAATACAAGTCAGGGAAACAGTCCATGACTATCTGTGAGAATTTTCAGAGGCGCGGTCAGTGGGACTCAGACAAATTCACATTGGTATGAGTGAAGTAGACACTGGATGATGATTCAGTGCTCCCGAAACTCGCATCTGTATTCACTGCGCGTGCGTCAAGTGGACAACTGAATTGGTTACCATTGGCTTGCTTATTTAAAATGAATGAATGTGCAAATAAATTATGTACAACAAAAATTAATTGTAAAACGCATAAAGATACTAAGATATTAATTGTAAAAAAATTTTTACAACTGGTTGCGTAAAGGATTTCAATCTCCAAGATTTAGATGGGGTAAAAATGTTATGTACACTTGCTAACTTATTCTGCTAGATATCAAATTCATTTAACAAAGTTGTACGATTGTTTCTTAAATGAACATTTACAGGCTTCACAATTTTCACTGGTATTAAGTATTCCTACGTCTTTCTCAATCTTCGCGATATTACTTTTAATACACTTATTTCTATTTGAAATAAATTAGAAGATGGCTATTATTCCAATGCAAGAAACTGGATGTAAGCAGATTTTATTTTCAAGTTCGTATTTCTCTATATAAAATTTTTATAAAAATATTGAAATAAAATACAAGAATGTGTCTGATAATATAATAAAATGTGTTTGTTTTTCATTACAAAAACATTCAAATAATAGCCGTCTTCTTATTTATAATTTTAATGAATAATAAAAAGTTGCTTAGAAGTTAATCGAGTCAACACTAATACTTCTTGAAACTTCTTTCTTTTAGAAAAAAAATGCTTAGTAGAATCGAAATATCTGGGTTATTTTTTTCAAAAAGATACACAACCATTATTTAAACAATTTCCTTATTTATTTAATAAAATTTATTATTCTGATGTAGAGTCTAAAATAATTTTCGTGGATTGTTGTTGAAATTGTTATTTCTCATCAAAAATTTCATTTAAAATAACCGTTTTTTAATAACAATCTATAAAAAGTATTTTCGAATCTATCTCAATATTTCTTTCATCTTTTAAGAGTGTAAACGCAAGTGAGTTTTTTCCTAAGTTTAAAATTTTGTTTATCAACAATTTATTGATATGATTTGGTAAATATATCAGTTTTATTAAAATAAATTTTGTATAACGCTGCAACTTATGAACAGTGCGTCTCACAAAAAGTGCACAAGGGACAAAAAGTTTGATTTTTTGTTGACTTGTTATCAATTTCTTCAATCTCAAATCAAATTCTTTAATTTAAAAAATAAGAATAACTCAATTTAAAACAATTTTAGTTTAAATGAAGAAAAAACTTATTTTTTTACGTAAAATCATCCCTTGGTCAAAAAATAATTATCCGTGGAAAAATATATTTTTCCATTAATAACAAAAAAATTGTTTAAAAATGTGTTTAATTTGTTATGCAAAGTCAGTCTTGCAGCAAGTTGTCTAATTCGCAGTCCTCACTAAAATTCTTTTTACGCGGCCACGCAATTTTCAGCTGTAGCGAACGCCAAGATTTTTTACTGTGTGTTTCAGCCCGATCGATTAGCCGAGGGGCTTGCGCGGTTAGGAATGAGTTGCGTTAGTCTCGTGTCCAGAGGATAGGTAGTTCGAATCCCCGCAGCGTGCGTCCGATTTTTTAGAGCGTAAAAAGCGATCGATTGATATAAGTAATGATTGTGTGCCCAGGCGGAAATATTATGTATAGATTATATATAGTGTGAAGTTTTATATATAATATTCATTTGTTTTATATAAAAAATGTATAAAACAAACGAATATTATATATAATACTTCACACTATATATAAACTATATATAATATTTCCGCCTGGGTGTGTTATAATAATATTTAAATAAATATATAAGTTAAAGATAATAATATTATAAATTTAAAAAATAATTTTTTATTTTTTATTAGCATGATATTTTGTTGATGGAGTCTAGGAGTGCTTCACTGACTATGCTGGACGCAATTTAAGAAGTCTTTTATTTCTTAAAGCACTATTTGCATGATTTTCCAATACGATATTTTCAAATTTCCAAATGCTTTCAGACCTATCCTAAAGTCACAGACTCAGTCAATGAAAATTTCCAGCACATTTTTTCCGTGTATATTGCCTTTTATCGATTCCCTGTCTAACAAAAATATTGCAAAGGTATTTCTAATTATAAAATTTAATGAAAACGCTACAGACAGCTTACAACTTGTAAGCAATTAATGTACCTGTCAACTTCTTTTCAGCACTGTGTTCCACTTTCGGATTGGAAAAATATTATTTCTACCTTTGTTAATTCCCAGTAGGTTACAAAATAAAACTATATCGACTCTAATTACAACTGTTTGTGAATTCAGTTAAAGATTTTTCCTATTGTATTTCCAGTCATATATCTGGATAATAATACTCAATTATCAAAATGTGTATAAAATGAGAATTAACGTTAATTTGTTTTCTTAGTATCTTTGAATTTGTTGAGAATTATTTAAAATTGTTTAGAATTTGTTGTCTTTTAGCCTTAGAATAGTGAAAAAGTTGAAATTCAAGAATTTTAAATCAGACTAAAATCAAATTTAAAATCCCATTTAACATCAAATAATCAAGTCAATGTATAGAATTCCTGAAAATAAAACAAGAATTCAACGATCAAATTTGGACAACCACCACAAAATGCTCCTATTGCAATTACAACGTTTCGGTGTTCACACAGCACCCTTATCAAGGCAAGAAAAATCAAAACAGGTGGGAACAGCGATCAAGCAACGACGCTATGTCCTCGATACCTGAGATCTGAAGAAAAAGATCTGAGTGAAAAAGTTGACGGGAAACCGGTGGGGATGAAGTGAGGGCTACACCTCAAAT
Organism: Andricus quercusramuli; assembly: GCA_932178445.1. Taxonomy (NCBI): domain Eukaryota; kingdom Metazoa; phylum Arthropoda; class Insecta; order Hymenoptera; family Cynipidae; genus Andricus; species Andricus quercusramuli. The sequence continues at coordinate 308,550 of CAKNXH010001080.1, forward strand.
TTGGTTACTTATTTTCAAAGTTCAATGGTCAATATGCTGTATATTAATGAGCCTGAAACTAATGTAACAAAAAATTTGTCATGGCTTGCAGACCTAAAAATCTAATAAAAAGTAAGGAAATTTGACAGGTTTTAACGACAGTGAACTATGGAGTCTAGTTTTTCATTGGAAAAATAATAGGAAAAATCTGGAAAAAATCACATAGGTACTTTAAACATCTCTTAACCAATGCCGATAAAACTTTTAAAAATATTACAAATGGTTGATTTTTTAACATGAATATCCAACCATATTATATTCAGTTCTAATTAAGACTATGAATTGATTTTAACTTGATGCAATTATTTAGAATTATTTATTTGGGTTCGTTCTCGCCTTCCTTTAAAATGTGATACCAGACCTTTTCTTTGACCTTTATTCATACTATAACCAGTGCCATACCCATTTCAGACATCTGAAAGGAAGGCGAGAACGATCGCAGCAAAAAAAAAGGTACCCGCCACTGTGCTGTCTTCAAATATCGTAATTAACATGAAAATTGTAAATAATTATACATAGTTCAAATAACAGTCTGAAATTTTAATTAATACAATGTCTTCATTGGAACGAAAGATAACATGGTTGCATATTTATGAGAAGAAAAAAAAACTTGTTATATTTTGAAATTTTTCCAACGGCTATTGATTAAAAATTGTTTAAAGTACCTTCATCATTTTTTCACATTTTTTCTATTATTTTTTCAATAAAAAACAATGCTCTAAAGTTTACGGTCGTTGAAAACCGTCAAATTTCCTTACTGTTTATAAGATTTTTAAATATGTACGCCATAATAAATTTCCTGAAATATTATTTCCAGACTCATTACCATTTTTTCTTCTATTATTTTTTTAGCGTCCAAGCCACCCAGGAAAAAAGAACCCATTGAAAACGCGACTCCGTGAATTGCGTATCTGTCATTGGCAGATTGAGATTTTTGAAACTGAATTGGTTTGCGACCATGTGAATCGGTCAGTTTCTTGAATGGGTTTGAATCTGAAATGTACTACAATGTCCATTTCAAGCAAAGTCATATTGAATCGGTTTACCTGTTTTTGAATGAGAGTGATATTTTTTAGGTTAGGCTGCCATATTTCACATGATTTTTAAAATTTATAAATTATTGATGGATTAAGAGAAATCATACGCAAGGCTACTAGATTCCTTTTGCTATTTCAGTTCTAGAGAATGTGAAGGCTTTTGTAGCTTATGAGTCTGTTAAAACAATAATAACGAATAAAATTCTGTTAAAAACCAATCGGCGGCAATCTGGAATTCCAGTGACAGATACGCTATTCAAACGACTTCGAAACCCATTCAAAGCAAGTGAATGGATTTTTGTTTCCTGGGCAGAGGACTCTAATTTCCTCGGCAGTAGTAGGTAAGTAGTTCATGTACGCGTTTAGTCAGCCAGTATACGTTCGGACATAACCCATGCCTCCATATATTTAAACATGACCGTGTTATAAACCTACATAAAAGTACGGACCGTCACAGGGAAAACATAAATGAATTTTTGTTAAAAAGAAAATACAATAAAGTGGATATGGTAACCATACCCAATATGTGGAGTAAATATCAACACGTAAGGGTAATTTTAGTTGCAGATAAATAAGAATTAGTTAACTGTATTGTTTATGATTTTTTTTTCAAGCATTAGGTTTCCTGAATAAATTTGCATGAGCATCATTCTAACAAATTGGATCTTTCTTTATATACTTTACTCACTTTAAATGGAGATTAATTCAAGATATGTTTTCATAAAACATGGAGTCAGGACGTCAGTAAACAAGCACTTCAATGGACATGAATGAGGAGTTTACATCAGGACTTACACTGTTAGAAATTTCCTGAAACTTCAGTCAGTTTTCAATGACTTATGTCACTGAAATTTCATAAATTTGGATTTGAAAATTAATTTGAAACCATATTCATTAATTTTCAGTGACACGAAACATAATTTTGAAGCAAAAGTTATTGAAATTTCATAAAATTGACCCTGAAACCTGTTTCAATTGCTTGCACATAAAATATTATTTGTGGTTGAATAAATTTCACTGTGGTTTACGTAAATTTTATAAACATGCATTGAAAATCAAGTAACATTTGTTATTAAATTTAATAAACCTAAATGAAAATATGAACAAAATTAAAAAATAATTCGTGAAATTAAATTTAGAAGTTTTGTATGTAATATACATTGAATATCCATAGGATATTCATGAATATTTACAAAAAATTCACTGTACTATCTCTTAAAATAGTTTCAAAACTTACATTGAAATTGCAATAAGGCTATTTAAATTTCAGTGTTGCATGGAATTTCAATGAGTTTTCCACTAACCGTAGTGTAAAAAGCTTCACTAACATTTTCATGAAATTTCATGAACTGACTTCTAACAGTGTAGGCAAAACCACTTCTGCAAATTTTTTTCGACCTTTTCTTCATATTACAGAAAAAACACAAGTTAATTTTTGTAATTTTCAAGTAGATAAAGTTGAATTTTTTCGCATCGAAACAAAACAAGATTAAATAGAGTTGACATGGTAGCCATTTCCCATGTCGTGGGTAAGTCTTAAAACCTGAAGTTAATTTTTGTTTCGGGTAAAGATTACTCTGAAATTACTGTAAATATTACATTTTGTTTTTCCTGTGATAGTTTGAATCTCATAATATCGTTCCCTCTGCTGAAAGTCTATTAACCATGACGCAAATGTTGCCTGAATAATTTTAAAATTTGAAACTTGTGCATAAGAAACAAATCCATATCCTGTAAAACCAAGAAAAATATGCCGACAAGACTTTGAGTATAATAGCGATTATGTTACGAACAAAACTTTGTATAAATATGGGAATAAATTACAAGTAAAGTTTGTACACTGTTAGAAGTAAGTTCATGAAATTTCATAAAAATGTTAGTGAAGCTTTTTACACTACGGTTAGTGAAAAACTCATTGAAATTTCATGCACAACTGAAATTTAAATAGCCTTATTGAAATTTCAATCTAACAATAAGTTTTGAAACTATTTTAATAGATAGTGCATTTCATTTTTTGTAAATGTTCATGAATATCCTATAGATATTCAATGTGTATCACATACAAAACTTCTAAATTTAATTTCATAAATTATTTTTTATTTTGTTCATATTTTTATGTAGGTTTATTAAATTGACAAAAAAAAGGTTCCTTCATTTTCAATGTATGTTTATAAAATTTACGTAAACTACAGTGAAATTTATTCAGCCACCAATAATATTTCATTTAAGAGCAATCGAAACATGTTTCAGAGTGAATTTTATGAAATTTCAATAACTTTTGCTTCAAAATTAAGTTTCATGTCAGGAAATTTCTAACAGCATAGAGGAGGAAATAATATAATTCTTTTCCCAAAGAATTAAATTCATTTAGCGAATGTTTTAATTTTACTCTGATTCACTCCACGCGCAAGAATTGTCTGAACTAATTATATTCTAAAACATAATAAATATAAGAAAAAGAATATAGTGAAGTAGTCTTTTTACATTTCTGATTATTTTATACAAATGAAAACTCGTATCACTTCCATTATTCTTTCATTAAAATATAACGAAATTCTACTAATAAAAAGCTTATCGCGATATCCAATCCGCAATGCTGCAAGTTAACGAGTTTCCAATGCTTTTGAATCTCCATTTCATTCCTTATGAAAATTCCATTTCTCTGAATCCAGGAATTACTAATTTCATTTCAATAAAATTTGAAACTGCTGTTAGGTTTTCATTCAATAAAGAAACATTTCTAATACTTTTTATTTGATCATTTCTTATTCATTATTATAAATAAGCCACTGCAGCTCATTGCATTTTGGTGAATTTGTATTAAAATCATTAAAAAATTGTTATTATAATTATGAAATTCCATTTGCAAAGCGTTAACGTCCAGAATTTGACCAAACCCTGTGGCTGACAATTATCAGCGTTTACTACTGAATGTGGATCTGCATGCATATAAATTTAAATTTCAATATACAAGAATTACATATCTTTGCCTATATATATATATATAATTAAAAAAAAAGTTAAACAACCACCGCAGGGTACCACTAAGAGCAACTGCCATCTGGAAAAAAATGTCAATGGCCCCCAGTAGAACCGCGGTAAAATACACCTATGGCCACGTCTCACATCCGTGAGATGGGTGGTCACAGGGCACGACGAAATCACAACGACAGGCCGGCGAAACCCTCGTGTGTCTTGAGGACACGAAGCGACCCAAGGATGACAGCTTTCTGCATCCATCTCGCAAGAGCCTTGGCATATTTTTGGCACGCGGGTATGGCTTTAAGGTTACGAACCAGCGATAATTTCACACCTCCGAGAGCACCTATCACAAGAACAATTACTCGTACCGAATATTTTGGGTACAGTCGACGCAGCTCTCTTTTAAGGTCTTGATATCTCTCCTCTTTTTCTTTCTCCTTTGCAGTGATGTTGTATTCGGATGGAGCCGAGAATTCGATCGCGAATATAGTTCGTTTCTCGAAGTCTTGGAGAACAATGTCAGGCCTCGAGTGCGCAACGGAGACTGCACATTCACGATGCTACATAGCCTAAATACAAAATCTTAGAGTTTAAAACAGTACTATTTTTATTTCAAAACCTCAACAATACAGCTATATTTTTAATCGATATAATAATGAAAACATTTTTATCGTTTTATTTGATCCGTTTATGAATAGACATTTATGATTTTCATCCAAATTTGTGTATGATATTTTGAAAAGAATTTTTAGGAAAATTTGTATTTTGCCGATGTGTAAAGTTACTCATTTCGAAAGAATTCATGTGCATCAATTGCGTCAATTCGCAAAATAGATGTTTTCCAAAGTGCCCATGTGCCAATATTATTTTCTCATACTTTGTTGGATAAAGCAGTTTGCGCAACAGTTACAGGCATGGCATTCCTCACTTTTGAGGTAGGTGTTTGAAAAAAAGGTATAGCTGAACCAACGATGTCAATTCTTGATTTGGCCATGAATATAGCTGGAAAAACAACGATATTGGCAAAATTTTCAAATAGGCATATTAAGCATAATTTATTTTTAAAATTATTATTAATGAATCACATTTTTAAATCACGAGGAAAACAATATATTAAATAGCTGAAGTCTAAATATTATAAGTCTGAATATAGCGTTAATCAAATAGGAAGTATTTTGATAGAAGTTTGAAATTTATCATTCAATTCACATTCAGAATCTGTATTTATTTAGACAACACATTCAAAAATTCTGATAATAATTAACTGTGTTCAATCATTGATCTAAATTATCAACCTTTTCATTATCCTAGACTTAGCGTCTGAACGTGTTTGAAATTAATATAAAATTAAATAATTCAAAGAAGATCTATAATAATTATTATTATCATAATGAAAAATAGAAAAATCTCTCGTGATTGGAGCAGATGAGAAAAATATTATTACTCTTCTTAATTTGAGCGAATTGTGATTTATTGGGCGAGAGAAAGAAATCGTCTTTTTATCTGTCTTGAAATTTCCATAAAAGAGGCAAAGGAAAGACAAAAAGTACGAGAAGGTCGTTCAGCAAATTAATTTATTCTCGCCATTACCTCAATCTTACAGCTCAAGGAAAAAGGTCTTTAATTTTGCATTTTTTAAATTTTATTTTCAAAGGTCGCAATTACAGCTCTTTTTTACAAAACTGGATTTGTCTATAAAAATTTAGTAACACATTGCCTGCCTATGGTAGAAACGCAGCGATTTTCGAGGTGTGTGAAGATTATCGCATAAGCGAGCGAGGGTGACATTCACACGATTCGAGAGACTGTATAATTTTTTTACCCTTTATGTTCTTTGAGAATTCAATGAGTGTTTATTAGCATTTTGAATAAGGATTAAAAAAATCGTATAATCTATTTTTAATACTTTTTGAAGCAAAAATGTCTTTCTGTTTACATTTTTTGTTTTATTTTATATTGCAATCGTTTGAAGAGCTAAAATTATTTAAAATAACGCAAATAATAATGATATTATTTAAATTTCGCGGCAGAATGTTTCGTCTCAATTAAGAAAGGGCGCTAAATTCAAATTATAAAAGATATCGAAGTAACAGAAAACATATTTTTTGCATTAAGCAGTATATAATTAAACACAAATATATGTTTTCTTCACTATAGAGTGCTCGATAATGTATTTACCTCGCGCTACGCGCTCGGTCTTTATATTCCCCACACATTTGTGCACAGACCTTTTAAAATTAAAGATCAAAGGGTCAACAGCTGTAATTTAATGTTCGTGAATTCTCTTTTGTTAAAGTTCCTTCGGCTTCAACGAACACATTCTTATCACGTATCTCGTGCTTCGCACTCGATTTTGTCAGAATTTTGAACTTTTCTACATTATGTTCAACACTATTATATCTTATGTACATTATTTTTATTTCTGTACCTCGATCTGGTACTGCTAATTAAGATATTGCAAAATAATGTACAAATTTCATTTTTCATCATGACTTTAATATTTTCTTCTTACTTTGCACTAATTTTTATTCTCATCTGCCGCGAAAATGCACCCGGTTTGAGCGCGTAAATCAGAAACTGTGATTCAAACCCCTCATAAACTAAAATAATAAAGTGAATCTAAACATGTTTTTTTCAATTTGACTATGAAGAAGGTTCTCAAAGCACCTATGGCCTTGACGATTACATTGTTATTGCGATAATCGCACTACGCTCTCAGCAGCTATAGATTATACAGACGATTGCTTTTGAAAAATAAAACCATGTAAAAACTAGTAAAAATTTTGATTGACATTTTTTAATCTATCAGATTTTTTTTTCTACTTTTTGCAAGTTTTCAAAGTTTTGAATGCTCTAAATTTTTTTTTCTTTTGGTTGGAAATATCTGGTTAACGAACTTGACCTTCATTTTAGGACCCTTAAAAATGTTATCAAAGGCTAACCCGATTGGACAAGTCCTTCAAAAGTTAGCGTGGCTACAATATTCAGGTAACCATACAGACACACAGACAGACAGACACCGACAAAATGTTATGATTTTCGGACTCTGCGAGTACCGGAACGTGAAGATCCGTTAAAAATCAGAGATCGAAAATTTTGACGATTACATTACACTCTCATGAATGAGAATGTAAAAATTCTGTTCGATCTCAAATGCTGAGCATATTCTCGAGAGCATTATTGCTTAACATAAATTCTTGGCATTCAAGAACTCTACAACAACCCTGCTAAAAGTTACACTTTCGTTCCTAATATGAACGACTGATCATTTTCGATTTCTCTTCTTACCCCAATAACTCCCATTAAAAATTTGTTGAGATATAATAATTTGGGAAATTTAATCTTCCATCAATGGCAACTTCCTGTAAAAATTTCAACTAGATTCAGGCGGGGCCGCCCATTTGCTATGCCCTTTGAAGCACAATTCATGCGTCCAATAGATCTGTTAGCAAAGTTATAGAAAGTTTCAGCACTATCTTTAGGAGTTTTTTCAATTAGGCAAGAAAATGGTTTACAATAGCAATTTTTATAAAATTAAGAATATAAAAAATGCATCTAGAATCGAAGGTAAATCGCAACTGCTCAGCGTTCTCCAAAGACTATGGAATAAGAGTAATTTTTGAATAGCGTAAAGACGTTAATTTGAAGATTGTTTTGTCCCCTGCATGCTAACTACCGTACTACAAAAGAATGCGCATATAGATTATGGAAAATTAGTTTTAAAAAAACAATAGTCCTATACAAAAACTAAGGGTATTGTTAGTCTTCTTATCAATTTGTCTAGAAGTTTGTTGAGTTCGGCAAAAAATTAATTTTTGAAGCAATGACATTGTTTACAATATTTCAAAATTTTTCAACAATAATGCGATAACAATTGAACGTTCATTTATTGAAACTTAAAAACGGAAGACCATCGGATGCAAGTAATTTTAAAATGGTCTATGAAATTCAATGAAAACATTATTTCCATTATTATTATAACTGTCATATTCAGGTATATAAATATTATTATCTACCTGTTTCAGTATGTTGATAACTTCGACTTCGTATACTGCTGCTCTTGCAAGAATTGTTCTAGCAGAACATGTAATTTGTATACGTAGATCAATGTCTCAGTAATTAAATAGTTTTTTTTTAAGTTCCTTTCTTAACGGCGAACGTGCATGTATTTGAGAACACTGCTTTTCGCTGAGCATTAGAAATCATTATGAATAAAAATAATTTCGCTAGTCTCCCGGGAAAAATCAATGTTAAAATTATGAGAATGGAAACTATATAAAGATCACACATATTATGTTGCTAATTTTTGAACTGAAAGTGTTTTTTCTATAAGTCTTCCCCCTAACCTCTAAATCATACAAGCCTGTATTAAAAAACCTTTGTTAGTAAGCAGGAAAAAATCGCGAAAGTTAAAAAATTTTTAATCCTGCATTCACTGATTTGAGAACAAGATATTTCGAATCTACAAGCTTGATCAATTCGTTGCGTATGTAATTTGTTCAAAGAAGTATAAGATATATATATGTACAATTAAAATTTAACCTGATATTATTTTCGTAATTTTTGCGATAGGACTATTAGTTTTAAAAAAATTCCAAATTTTCAATCTATATGTCCATCCTTTTTTAGTATATGTAATCAGCGTACAAGGGATAAAAACAATGTTTAAATTAAAATTTGTACATTATTTGAAAATTGATTTTATTCCATGGTTTTCAGAGAACGTTTTGCAAGTTGTGATTCACGCTTTATTGTTATTGCATTATTATTTACAAAAATTGTAAACTTTATTATCAATGCAATAGTTAAATTTTTTTGTTCGTAATTCAAACCAAATTTGAGATAGTGCTGAGGCGAATAAAAACTACATTCTTTTTTTATAAGATTATTAGTTGTTATAACACCAATTTCTCAAATTTCAAATCTATATGGATAGTTCAATTCAGAATTGTACTTTCAGATGGGGCGCTGTAAAAATGTTTCTTGATTCAAATAAAAGTAAACTTATTCTGCTTGAACTTCGAAGCAAATTTCACCTTGTAAAATTTTTATTTGATCTCAAAGGTCTTTTTCGATTGACAGCGATTTAATTTCCAGCCATTCTGCCGTCTCTAACGCAAAAGTTGATTGGCAAAGAGCAAGAACTTCCGTTTCCACAAGTGCGAAATGTCTCGATGCCATTGAGTGTCAACGCCAAGTCTAAATTCGTGCATTACTTCTACATTAGGCGGACTAATTCAATCCTCTACTCCTTGCCTTTCTAGGCGAGCAGGAATGAAATAATGTGAAGCCATTTTCAAAGCTGAAGAGAAAATTAAGGTTTGATGCTAAATTCCGTATTGCGGAATACGGATTGAATTGCTTCCTTGAGGTTGAAAAGTCTTCTTGTCAACTGCGGGTTCTAAATTCCTAAGAAATTCCTCTCGAACAAATTGAATAATTGATGCTGATCTACAGATTTGATGTAATAATTTTATAGAGTGTAAAATGAATAATTGTATTTAACCACTTCATAACAGTTGGAAATTTCTAAATTAACAAAAAAGTTGTATCTATTACGTCTCAGCTATTATGAATTTACATTGTTGTAAACAAACTGTATTATAATTTTTGTATGAATTCCAGTAAGTGAATGGTCCAATGTATAAGAACACATTTTTTTTTTATTCAAAGTGCGATACCAATAGTCAACGGCGATACCACGCTGAAAACACCAGTTCCCGTTAGATCACTGAAGTTAAGCAGTGTTGGGCGCGGTTAGTACTTGGATGGGTGACCGTTCGGGGAATACTGCGTGTTGTTGACCCGTCGTGGGTGTGGTGGACCCACACTGGTAGTATTTATCCACCTAGAAACACTACCCGAATCGGGTAGTGAGGCAATGAACTTTCGAGTTCGAAATGCTAATCAATTTTTTTTTTTTTTCAAAGTGCAAAATTTGCGGAGGGGTGGGGAATCACTTTTTTATTTGAACACTGGTATATTTAACAACAAATTGTTACAAAAAATAATTTCTGCATACTTGCAATTATTTTTGCAACAATCAGGAATAGATTCGTTGCGAAAAAAATGTTCATACAATTCTCTTAAGCAAAATTCTATAAAAGCGCTAAATAAAGATAGAAATGGTAAAAAAAACGACTCAATACTTAACGCGTGATTAATAAAACTTGTATTGATTTCTTCAGCTGCCGATTGTTTTAAATTCGACTAAATTGTAACTTAACAAATAAGACTGGTCTATCTATTATTATTAAATATGAAATGAAAAAATGGAATCTAGAAAATTAAAGTCCTGCTTTACATTATAATTTTCAACTTACTGATGTTTACATTCAAGTTATTTAAAAAATAGTTACTGAAGCTGAGGGCTCGTATTAAAGGCCCTTGTGGAAAAATGTTCCTGTATTTTTTCTGCGGCCTTTCTGCAATCACGTTTGCAGATAAATGCAGATAAATATTTCTTCTTTTATCAGTAAAACTCCCTAATTTCTCTGCGAATTTGGTCTCACGGACATTTGACTGAAAATTAGTATGTAAGGGAAAATTATTTGCAGCAAAATGCAGAGAATCTCGGCATTTCTCTGCCCATCTTCTGCAAATTCTCCATAAATTAGGTTTTATCTCAGAAATTTAGCAATTATCTCAGAAAATAATTATTAGGAATTATCTCAGAAAATAATTGAATAATAATACCTGCAAAAATCTGGGAACACTTTTTGGACTGCACTTTTCTAATTGTTTAAATTTAAACATTAAAAATGAGAAAAATTTCCGTTTTCAATGGTTTTTGCAAGCCAAAAAGTGACGTTCTTACTTTTATTTGATTGTTTGAAAGTCAATCACTGCTTTCAGTTTTCTTTTCGAAATATATCTTTAATTCAACGCACTTTGAATTTAATGCTTACATTAGGTGCGTTCAGATTGAAGTGTACAAACATAAAAACCCGTGCAGAAATCGCCCGATTTCATACATAATACCGATCTGGCCCTAATCGGAAAAACTCTGTGGCCCATACTTGGGCCAGACCGGGCCAGACCGATTTCCTACTGAAAGGCCATCTTCATGCGCTAACAGAATTAGTGCAGGGTATTGTTTTTATAGTGCAGTGAATTGATCAGTCAGTCATCAAATAAATTAACCATCAATTAACTTGACTTTCCTAAATAAATGTAAATCAAATAATTGAAGATGGTAATCTAAGTGATCCGGAACTTAATATTGGTCAATCAGTTCAATTTATGAATTTGGACGAGCCACAAAATTTGGAGTATGTGTTCGAAAGTCGAGAAGTGTGGTTATATCTCTTTTTCCCCGATGTGAAATGGGAAGTTTAGCAACAGTATTCATTCTCCTGTCCTGTATTGTGTATTACGTTTGGGCCAAGAAGTTAGAGTAAGGTAATTTACTTAATAATTTTTACACTGTTTTTTTATTTCGTTGACACGTAACGGTTCTGAGAGCACGTGGGGCGTTTGTCAAATTTGAACATTGTAGAACTCTCTTCAACTTTCGTCCTATAATTGCTGGCATGAACTGTTTTTATTATTTAATATGGAACACTTTAGATTTATATGATTTGAAATCAAAATGTATTGTATTATCAAAAAAATAGTTGAATTTTCAACCCAAAAAGATGAATTCTTAACGGAAACAAATAATTTTTCAACTAAAACAAATTATTTTCAACCAAACAGTAGCATTAACAATAAAATAGTTAAACTTTTAAGCAAAAATAGCAAATTTTTAAGATATTAGTTTTTTAACTAAATAGTTGAGTTTTCAAGCAAAAAGGCTTATTTTCTGAAGACAGTTGAATTTTCAACCCGAAAAGTTGAATCTTTGAACAAATAGATAACTTGTCAATCGAGAAAGATGAATTTCAAACCAAATAGTCGAATTTGCAACTGAAGAAAGATATTTTTTGACCAAAAATGGAATAGTTGAATTTTCAGGTAAGAAATTATCTTTTGACAACAAACTAATTAGTTGGATTTTCAATCCAAAAATATGTATTTTTGACTAAATTATTAAATTCATAACAAAAGAGATGAATGTTCAACAAAAATGTCATTTTCTACCACATTGTTTCATTTTTATGAACAAGCTTAAATTTAAACTCCAACTTTTAACCAAGCAATTTCTATTTTCAGTCGAAAAAGGTGTTAATTTAAAATCAAAAACAGTTCAATTCAACCTAAAAAGACAAATTTGTCAGAAAATAGATGAATTTTCAGCCAGGGACATTAATTCACTACGAAAAGGGCGAGTTTTGAACTCATAAGCTTCATTTTTAACCAGAAATGAAAATAGTTACATTTTCAATTGAGAAAAATCATTTTTCAACCAACAAAAATTGATTTTTGAACAAAATAGTTCAATTTTTTAAAAAAAGACAATTCGTCAGCCAAAAAATAAAATTTTAAACAACAAAAAAATATTTATCTTCAACAAAATTTTTGAATTTTTATGTCGAAAAGATGAATTTTCCTCTCATGAATTTTTTAACAAATAGTTTAATTTTCAAATTATAAACGATAAATTGCTAATCAAAAATGGAAAATTAAAATTTTCAGATAAAAATCACCTGTCTTGGTGAAAAATTCAGCTATTTTTTGAACATTCGCTTTTTATATTTCAGGTTATTTAACATTTTTTCACAAACAGCAAACCTTCTCGTGGCAATTTATACCATCTAAAATAATCGTACGTTTCTTAAAAGTATAATTAAACATTTTTTTCTGAAACCTGTTCTTGACGTGCCCGTACAACTTTAATTTTAACTTAAAATACTGATGTCATTATATATATTTCCAGCTGTTATTTGTGCTAAATTTTAAATCACGGAGTAGGAGGCTCTAAGCAACAATGAAACCAATATTGGAAATTCCAAAGATTGGGGTGGCCGTCGAAAGAAGAAGACCATGCAATAGTTTTGAGTTTACTTAAATCAAATGTATGATATTTTGGTTTTAAATAAATAATGGTTTAAAATTTATGATTTGCTCTTCATTCGCGAAATTCATAAAATGGATTATAATGAGACTGATCGGGTACCGATCGGGCACCGACCGGGATTCCCAATCGGGAATCCCGACCTGGCCCCGGTCTGGGCGTGTGTTTCATCCGCGATCTGGCCCCGATCGGGATTCCCGATCTGGACCACGGGAAAAGACGTTCATTTATAATCCTACAACTTTAAACGATATCTAGTTATAACTAAATTCAATTCAAGATTCTTGCTTATTTAAATAGCTTCAAATTTTAAATTATTCAATATACTGAATATTTCGAATTGTCTCAACTATAGTAGTCTATAGTAGCTTCAATAATTAAGGCTTGAAATATTTTTGAAATTGCGATTAGCTGTTTTAAGAACATTTTAACATTTTTCTCAGTGAATTTTTGATTTTGTAAACTGTTTTGTAGGCTACACAGCTTTTTCTTTTCTCACGAAATCGAAACCAGAATGAAAAAATCAGATTCTATTATTTTTTATTCTTTTTACATCTTTCTGCTCTAAAATAGTTATCAGGTGCAAGAAAGTCGTTTCTTATACCCAAAAAAATATCAAAAAAAGTTATGACAAAATCTGAGAGGTTTCAATGGCTTATTTTATAATATAAACGCTATAAATTTGAAATTAGTCTACTAATTAATACTTGAATCATTATTTCAGAAAGAAAAAAATCGTATAAATTCAGATCAGTTTGAAAGTAGGACTATTGAAAATTAGGAATACTTGAAATAATTCAACAAATTTATAGTTTCAGAAACTCTTTGAAAGGGTGCTTTCTTCAAGTTTTATTTATTCTTTAATAATCTGGCATCACAAAAATTATTTCTTCTGATGAAAATATAACACCTGTTTTTTGATAAAAATTAAAAATATAAATAGTTAGTAGTCACTCGTCATTATAATTGAGTTCACTCAGGGTAATTTTTATAATATTTTTGGAAGGGTGTATCGTAGGGAGAGTCGAGTATGAAAAAATGCAACAAAATTACAGCGTAAACTAAAATTCTACCTATCACCCGAAAATTATGAGTTATTACGCATTATTACACATTATTACGCATTATTTCGCATTATTACGCATTATTGCGCATTATTGCGCATTGTCGAGCATCATCACGCTTTATTACGCGTGATCACGCGATTATTACGCGACCAGTGTATGAAGTAATACGCGAGTGAATACTCCCTCTAAGAAAATATTTTTGACGGCAAAGTGCTAACGAAATCAACTATACAAGCGTTTTGTGAAATCCGAGATTATAGTGCGGGGGTGGGAAAGAATCAGTGAAAAGAAAGCACTTTCTTTCCACTCTGTCTCATTTCATAGAAATGTAGAAGGGACGTTTGACGAAAATAGAGGGCGATGGAAAAAGAGAATGAGGGTAGAAAATGGAACGATCTAAACTAAGGAAAGCCAATAAGAGAAACTTGGATGGAACTTTATGAAAGAAAATTCTGTTTCTCATAGATAGAGAAGTTTCGCAAGTTGTCACGTTTATTCTCTCCAAATGTCAAAGCTTGTTTGGCTTGAATGAAGATAAACCATCGAGAACAGATCATTTGAAGATACGCGGAATTCTAGGGATTTGTTAATGGCGTTTACTGCAGTCATAATTAATTAGGATACTAAAAATCGACGTCTTCTATTGATTCGGTAATCAATGTCTTGGGTAAAGTACAATCCCAAAACATATTTAACTAATATATTTTGATTTTTCATTTAGAAAGTCATTTGTACTTGATAAATAATTTACGTTATTCACAACTGTAACAGTTAATCAAAACTAGTACGTGTTTTATATCGCTCGAAAGTGCAAAAAAATTATTTTTTCTTGTCTCTCCTGTACCATACCGTATACGATGCACTGAAAGTACAAAGAAAACTCTAGTTGGACAGAAATTGAATTCCACTCGTATATTTGTTAACTTGAACTATCAACATCGGAACTACTGTGAAGCTACAGAAGAGCTTCATTCCCTGTATTCACTAAATCTCTAACACGTGCAGTTCTATTCACTTTTCTATCGATCGCGTTTTACAGGCAATGCTTCACGCAGTCTACTAAATTTTACTATTCGTACCAACTGGACCGTTGTATGCAACCCTTTATACAATAGATTTTTAAAACTACTAGAAAATATACATTTTATAATTATTGTTTTTTCATTATTCATAATTTATTTATTTTAATGAATGAATAGAATTTCATAAAAATTAGAATGTTCTTGAAAATTTTTTGAAACCTGTATATGTTTAGTGGGGTGGCCCAAAAATGCATTGCAAACCATTTTTTCGTGCCGGAGGGCAACGATCCCTCTAATTCGGTTTCAAATCTGCAAAATTGCATATGTTGGTTCTTTAGAAATTTGGATATTAACAGTTGCCTTCGGGTTTTTTAAAAATAACTTCTGAGTGTTTGTGAAAATGTTAAGGAAGAGTTCAAAAACTTATAGAGGAATTTCCAACGAAACATTTAATTTATTAATAACATGGGTTTCCTACCTCTGACGGAACCCCTCGGTGCCCCGAAATGTACCCCTTAATCCAAAAATTTCAATTCTGCACGAAATCTGCACCTTTGAGAATTTTTTATTCTTGTTGTTGGTCTAGTAAAATACTTATTATAGTGATTAAGTAATTTTTAATTGTTTACACAAATGACATTTAGTTGAATAATTGTTTTTTCCTTAAAAAGTCGATTTTTCATAAATAACTTATAAGCAACGTAAACTAAGATTTGATGAAAAAGAAACGAATTTCTGTAAAAAATTCTTACTATTTGACAAATTATTCATCTATTTGAAGTAAAATTTTTCTCAATCATAACTCTGAAAGTATAGTCTTGTGGAAGTTATGGAGGAGGAAATTATGAACAAAATATATATTGCAGACACTAATAAGACACAAATGAGAGACTAATTTGTTGAATAATAAAGCTAAGGTATCAAATACGCATGAAATATATCAAAAGGCAACCTAGATAATGAGTCTGTTAAAAAAACCGACTTTTTGAGAGAAAAAAATGCGAACAAACTGAATTTGTATAAATGACCGGAAATTATTTTAAAATATTGATGAATACTGCAGTAGAACAAAAATAATAATTTTTGGCAAGAAAACGAGAATAAAGTGTTGTAAGGGGTAGATGTCGTGCAATCTTGACATTTTTGGATTTAAAGGTACTTTGGGGTACCCTGTGGGTTTTGTTAGTGGTCAAAAACCCTATATGACTGAAACATAAATTTTTCGCTGGAAAGTCCTCAAAAATCCCCTCAAAATGTTTTTTTTTCCATGTATCTTGCATGGGAAATTTCCAGTGCTCAGAGCACCTGTTGAGATAAAAATGTCGATAAAACGAAAACATGCATTTTCTTTTTTCAGATTTGAAAACTAATTGGGAGGATCGTCGTCCTTTATGAAAAAAGTGATTTTGGACCACCCTAATGTTTAGTTCTAAGCATTTATGAAGCCACTGTTTGAAATTTAGTCTTTAGATTAAAGAATTCTTTCTTAAAATGTGTGACTCTTTAAGGCCTGAGATTTCTAATCGAAGTTGGGTTTAAAGATCGCAGTTACTGCATATGTTAAAAAAACTATCCAATATTTTTCTAATCTCTTACTACCCCTAGTCGGAAACTCAACTCCTGGCACTCAAGCAAATTGTTATTTAATGTCTTATTATATAAAACCGCCATACATCGAATAAAAATACAATAGAACATGTATATTGCAGAGGTAAAAAAAGGTTAACAAAATATTTTGTAAAAAACTTACAGACAATACCTGCCCCTAAATTAAAGGAAACGAACCTCTCAATTTGACAAGATAAATATTCACTAGGGGCCGTCCAAACACTACGTGAACAAATTCTTACCACTTTTTGACCCCCCCCCCCCCTTTTTTGTGGACAAATGTAAACTTTTGGCCCCTCGGCTCTACTATCCACGTGGAATTATTTTATATATAATGAAATTGTGGATATTCTTGGTATTTAAAAGCAAGGAGCCGGAAGAGTGGTGTGAATTAGTTGAAAATGATTCTTTTCTTGAAAACATAAGCATAATGAGACAATGTAGGAACTCCAAACAAAAATTCGTTCAAATATTCTTAGTTTTTCATGCTTTTGCGAAAAGAACTTCGTAGATTCAGGCGAGTGCAGGTCCACGTGGACTATCGCCATACCCACCCGTCTCACCACCCTTAGTTTGTCCAGGTGGTATATGGATGGCCCCCTAGGACATGTACATAAAAACACTGCGTAGTATATTATAACACAAAATAAACCACCGTATTTAAAAAGTGTAAGAATTGGGAAATTATGATTTTTTATCAATCATTAATTTTAAAACACATTATAAGGTATGAAAAAAGCTACCCCTACATAAAATAAATCTACCACTGCCTATCTTGAACTGAACCAGTGAAATCGTCACTGGTTGGATCAGTATTTTGAATTATGACTGGTGAACCAATGCTTCTCCGACTTTGTCTGAGTCAACCAGTAAGTGATTCAACTAAAACAGCGTTACTAAATATAGCAGTGACACCAAATGATAGATTCAATCAGTAATATAGCGCTGCACGCGGCCAAGACATGAAATGCTTTGCTGCAATAAGCAGGGAGGATAATATTTTTCGCTTGAATGTGGGAAAGTCCCTGACTTTGAGTTTGACTTTGAGCGACGCGAAACGTTGACCTAAGGACGTGCCTTCCCACATTTAGGCGCAATATATTATATCCTATTATATTGTAGCATGGCTCTCTTTTATGTTTGTGATGGTTGAGTATGGTTTTTAAAAGATAGTTTTGCGAATGTTAGAACAGAAGTGATGAATGATAAGCCCCATAACTAACCAGCTGACGGACCATAATGCGTACGACCAAATGACTACTGGTACTGAGTAACCAGTGAACCTCACTGATTAAACCAATGAAATTTCATTGACCATCAGAGACACACTTCAGGATTTCTTAACCAGTGTGATCTCACTGGTTCGTTTCAAGAGAATAAACTTCATATTTCAAGTATTTCTGCTGAAGACGAGTTTTACATGAAAGTTTACTTGAAATGCACAAATTATTTGTATTAGAAACTGAAGAGAGATAAAAAATTCATTTTTAGGGGAGAAGAGACCTTTTTTAATTTCACGAGGCTGATTTTTTACCTTTTCTGTATTTTTCATTTAAGGAGTGTCTCCTGAAATCAAAGAAACTTTTCTTCATTCAAGCCACCCCAGTGTACAGGAGTACATTTCCATTCATTTTCACAATTTCAAATAAAACACAAACAAATAATTTTCAAATTGGATAAGCAATAGAAACTCTCTGTATCAGATGACTCTTTTCATGAAAAAATTGAAAAGAAAAACTAGTTCATCATAAATACGTAGAGAATTGCAAAAATATAAATTCATTAGGCAAATACGTTTCTTAAAAATAATTATAATTCAATATATTTTTCAACTGTCGATTCTATGTAAGCATAATACCTCGAAATTAAGAAAAATATTCGAAGCGTATAATGTAGTAGAGCTGCATATTAACTACTTTCGATAATATACTGTGGAACGAGGGACTAGCAAAATTGAGCCCAGAAGTGAGTCTCAACTCTGATTTAAGAAAATCTAATTTTTCGAACGATCTTTCGTGAAGCTAGGTCGTTTCTCGACAGGGCGGAAGTTAAGAAGGATGAATAATACGTATAAAGAGTTTTTATTTTCGTGTCGAAGAAACTCGTTTCAGAGAGATTCTCGTAAAGTTAAGGAAAATAATTCTACGTCAGCAGGAATGAAGGTTAATGGTCTAACGCCACGAAGGCAACGACGCAACGCATCATGCAAGGGTCAAATGCAATTAGGAAGCCATTACTTTCACTCAGTGTGATCTTGAGGAAACAGTCGTTGCAAAGCTCATTGCAAATCATTCCTTAAGTCTTTACTCTAACTGCAATATTATTATGTAAAAATTCTTTGAGCAATAAAGACTTGAGTCTATTTATATAACAAGTTTAGAAATTCAATTTGCGTTGTAAAAAATCCCAAATGCCATGTTATGAACTGTCCAGCGTTGGCTGCCATTACTAGTTCGTTACGTGCCGTGTCGATCCCAGCATGATAACTATTGCTTGCATATGGCTAGCTGTTGCGCAGATAGTACAGAGCAGTTCACTGATTGGCTGAATTCATTTCGTACATCTGACACTTGGCCCAGTAATGCGCCGTTGCTGGACAAGACTCTGTATTTCTTAGTGAAAACGTGGTTTGGCGGAGAAAAGTTGACTTTTGTACCAGTAATTGGCCAAAGCTGGTTCTAACTCTGGCTTTATACACTTTCAGTTATGGGTTTCCGTAGGAAAGTGACACTTGGTCCGGTATAGGGCTTGCTGGGCTGAACTTCCTCGGAAGCTCGGAAAATTCAAATACCCAGAACTGGGCCAATTGAACAGCTGCAGTTGGGCCAGTATCATCTCAATTAAATTGAACCAGTAAAATTGTCACTGGTTGAATCAGTATTTTGAATGATCACTGGTGAACCAGTGGTTTTTCCACTTTGACTAGATGAACCAGTAAGTGATTCAACCAAAATAGCGCTACTTATTCTACCAGTGACGCCGAATGATAGATTGAACCCACGGAGTGATAACAAGGAGACCGATCATGCTGTACAAAGCGCCTCAAGTTTTGACTGCGCTAACTGTACATTTATTGCCGAGCTCAGACGTTTCTAGTCAGCACATTATGGCCATTTGGTCGTGCGCACTATGATCTGCTATCTCCTCTTCTCCCGCGGGAAGTGTGCGAGTGAGCGACATGTTTAATGATAACTGAAAACTGAGGTTACGTTCCCGTGAATATTATTAATAATTTACTAAACACTTTTCAAATTAGAAGTTAAATTATTTTAATATCAAGTCGTTATAAATTAATAATTGTTTAATTGTTATTTATATATTAAAATTTGTTTGAAATGTTTTTAAATATTCTCTGAAACATTTTTTTAACTGGAAAATCACTTTAAATTCTCCTAGTAATCTGAAATAAAATTTGTTATTATCATGAAAATTTTGAAAATCCTTAAAAAGCTTCAAAATTCTATTTCAAAGTCTTCAAAAATTTATACTCTATATGATTTTCTGACTTACACTTATTAATTTTGCAAAAACTTTTGCCATAAGTTGCAAAACATTGATATAACCTCAATTTGCTGTCGTTGTCATCGCGGAGTGGCTGACATAGACTGGTGCTCACTCGCACACTTCTCGCGGGAGAAAAGGAGATAGCAGATCACAGTGCGCATGCCCACGTGGCCATAATGTGCTGATTAGAAAAGTCTAAGCTCGGCAATGAATGTACAGTTACAGCAGTCAGAACGAGTACGGAGATCGGTCTCATTATTACTTCGTGATTGAACCAGTGTCCAGTGATATAGCGCTCCACGCAGGCGAGGCATGAACTTCCAGTTGTCTGTGTACTAGTTGTGTACTAGTGCTTGTGTTATGAATATTTGGCGCCTGGCTGCAATGAGCAGGGGATATAATATCTTTCTTTTGATAGTGGAAGGTCCCTGGTCACTTGGGTTTGACTTTCAGCGACGCGAAACGTTGACAAAACGGCGGGTCTTCCCAAAATTTGGCGCAACATGATATATTCCATTCTATTGCAGCCGAGCCTTCATTTATTGTTGTCAGAGTAATGTGCGGTTTTTAAAATATAATTTTATAACGACCAGATGACTACTGGTACTGAGAAACCAGTGAACCTCGCTGATTAAACGAGTGCCAGAACTCCACTGAATGAACCGGTAAATTCTCACTGATTGTCAGTGACACACTTCTGGCCGTTTCCACCATAATAGAGATTAGCCGACCTTTGTCTCCCAAGATTTGGCCGATTCAAATACATGCTCGAACAGTCGCTTCTGAGCATTTATGGAGTAAATATCGCCCGAGAAGTTAACCATTTTTTTAGCTTCCCTATTGCTCTCAAAATGGACCGCAAACTCGAGTAGCGCCAGTTAAAAGCACCTGATCTGCTCATTGCATCCTCTTTGTACGCCTGCTTAATAATGGTGAAAATCTCGGATGCAGACTTTCTGAGTTTAACACAAAACTTGACCGCGCAGCGCTGCACGAGCGTGCGGTCCATTAAAAAAAGGTTCACTTCTCGCGCGATCAAGGATATTTTTCATAACAAGGGCTTTGGAAATTCGGCTTTCACTGCCTTTTGAGTAATTCGCAGTCGCCTGTTTCAACTTTCTAGTCTAGTTTCGAAAACACACTTTTTGCCCCGTTCAAGAGGTTGCGAAAGTCAAACTTTCGATGCGCGTGTTATGAAAAAATGGTTTACTAATCGTGCGATATTTACTCCGCAAATACCCGGAGGCGACTGTTCAAGCATGCATTTGGTTCCAGACATCCTCCACCATCCATCCTGTCCGTAGAAACTTCTTCTGTTGCTCCGTCTGAGCTATAGAAAGTCAGCCCTATAGGGCTGACTTTCTTTTTATAGTATATATAGTATTATATAGTATACTATTTATGGAACAGACCGTGTAAGTAATCCTATATTTTATTTGTTTGAACTTGGCAGATCCATTAGCCTATTTACGAGCGTTCGATGAAAAATTAGTGACTTCTATATTTACCTTTACAGTTTATCTTCACTTTCTTCTTGTATCATGTTTCAACTTTAGTGACTTACACCTAGACATTTCTTCGTTGAGTAAAAATGATGAAGACTAATGAAGAATGATAGTAGCTTTCAATTTCGTCTACAAGGAATTAATGTTTGCAAATTTAAAGGGAAGATTATCTATATGAGAAAGTTGAATAATTAAATAGTCATGTAAATAACATTTGACAAAAGTTATTGTTTGCACTCTAGCTTTATACTCTCTTAATTGTAAATGGTTTTTATGAATTTGCCTTCTTTCACATCGTTGTTTGAGCTTGAAGGATTCTAAGAAAATTTGTTTGAAAGTTGAGATTGTGCACGTTAATGGCAGAATTTAGATTTAGATTGTTCAAAGTTACCTTGGAGACTAATTGAAACCCCCCCACATTATGTACAGAAAATAGGTTTTTGTCAAAGTGTGTGATTATAATTTTTTTGTAATTCCAAACCTGCAGATCAACAATTCAAAAGAAAATGATTAATTATTAATTTACTCAAACATCCGTCTCAAAAATTTTTTGTTAGATTCGGCTAGATGCTTTGTACCCTTGAACTTGAAAGATTTACGATTTTGTGTACACACAATGTTTGGGGGTTGTTTTGACATACCTTAAAATTCAAGCAAGGATACCGTCATTTTCAACAAACCAAATGCACAGGAGATGTTTCGATTGAATAACTGGCATGAAAATCACTTCAAAACAAGTACAGGTAGCGCCTCCTACCAGAAAAAGTGTCTGAATTTATATGAGGGTAGTTTCAACATTCCTTTGAAATTCGAACAAGAAAGTCGACATTTCCTAAAAAGCAGAATCACGGGAGATTTTTCGATTGAATTATTGTGGTCGGAAATCACTTTAAAATAATTGTGTAAACATTTCAGGGCAGGAAAGGTTGGTGCATTTATTATTAAAGTTGTTTCAACGTCCCTCGAAGATTCAAGCACGAAAATCAAAATTCCGAATAATCAGAATCGCGATAATTATATTATTAACGTCGTAAATCAATTTACAGTAAACATAGAAAAAGTATTAAAGCAGCAAAAGTCGTTGAATTCATTTTAAGGGTGGTTTCAACATCACTTACACATTCAAAAAAGGAAACTGATATTTCCAAAAGTACAAGATATTTTTTCATTATACTATTGGCGTCGGAAATCAAGTCGCAAAAAACGTGGGAAATATATTCTAGCAGGTAAAGTCGTTAAATACATGTTGAGGGTTGTTTCATCATATGTTAAAGATTCAAGCAAGTGAACAAATATTTAAAATAAATTATCGAATTCCTCACAATATCAGAAAGTAATATGTCGATCTTACTGGTTCATACCATTCTTTTAGAGCTTGTACAGTAAAGTTCAATAACGCCTTCTTTTGTTTTGAATTTTAAACGTGTCGATTCAACCCTGATTTCCATTAGAATCTTATGGAAACCAGAGTTCGGTAGTCACGTTTAAAATGCAAAAAAGAGGAAAGCTTTGTTTACCTTTGCTACACGTCCAAAGAAAATCTGTTCACTTAAAATACATGCAGATTAGTGGTTTTTGACATGCACGACCATCGGTGCGACGTATTGTCGACCAGTATTTGATAAATCATGAAAATTACGGCTTCTCGTCAGCGAAAAGGATTGTAGATTTTTCAATGGAACTCCTTTTGCTGAAGAAGGCTCAGAAAATTAACAGAAAGTATCGACAATTAAAATAAGTATTTCAATTTATTTCCGGGATTGCATTTTTAACTCCAAAATAGATCAAATAAGAGAAATACCGATTTTTAAATGGCTAAGAAATGAGTAGTTTTTTAGATTAAAATGTTCACCCACAAAATCGCATTTGGATACATCATTAGAAATATGGCCTTATTGAACACGAAAACCGCAAATTCTTAACAGCTCCCATGTTAGAAGATTCTCTGTTTAACATATCAGCACAGAAAATTGCTTTAGGATATCATCGGAATATTACCCATTTAATCGAATGCCAATAAACGCAACGGTCGTGTATTTCAAAAAATACTAATTTGCCTTGGTTTTGTGTAAAAAGCTTTCCTTTGGAAACACATACTCCACAAAACTTGTGTGAAGCAAACGAATCTGATGAAGCCTTTTCGATAACGTGAGAAATTCGATAATTTGGATGTTAGGAAATTTCGATTCTTCTTGATGGAATGTTCTAGGGATGTTAAAATAACTCTTTAAATAAATTCAACAACTTTTCTTGCTAGAATATGTTTCTAGCGTTTCCTGCGAATTAATTTCCGATGCGAACAGTCTAATCAGAAAATCTCCCGTGAATATTCTTTTGAGGAAATGTCGATTTTCTTGATTGAATTTTCAAAGGATGTTAAATACGCCCTCGAAGTATATTTTGAGACTTCACCTGTTAATATATCTTTCCTGCATGCATTGTAAAGTGATTTTAGCCCCAATAGTATAATAAAAAAAATGTCCCGTGATTTTGCTTTTTAAGAAATTTCGCTTTCCTTGCTTGAATGTTTCAGGGATGTTAAAGCAACTCTTAAAATAAATCCAGTGACTTTGCCTGCTAGTTAATGTTTCCCACGTGTATTGTAAATTGATTTCCGACCCCTTTGCTATAAAATAAAACTCCCGTCATTTTGGTTTTTATAGGAAATGACAATTTCCTTGCTTAAATATTCAAGAAATTTCAAACAACCCTTGGAATAAATGCAAACACTTTTTCTGGTAGAAAATGCTTTCAGGACTTACTTCAAATCATTTTTTACGCCAAAGTTTAATGAAAAAATCTCCTGTTATTTTGCGTGTTGGGATATGTCGATTTCATTTCTTCAATGTTCAAGGACTGTTAAAACAAACCTTATGATAAATTCCCGTAATTTTGCTTTTTATTAAATTTCGATTTCTTCCTGCACTTATTTTTAAGTGATGTTTCTTTCCAATGGTATGATGAGTTTTAGTTTCGTTCAATAATATGTTTTTTCAAAACTAATTACAAAACAATACATGCTGAAATTATATGAATTTAAATATTCAAAAATTATTCAGTACGATCTAGAATTTATAAAGTCCGTGTATGGCTAGCAGCGGAAATCGTTGAATTCATTTTAAGGGTGGTTTTAACATTATCTACACATTCAAGCAAGGAAATCGATATTTCCAAAAAACCATAAGTACAAGAGATTTTTTTAATATAGAATTGGAGATCAAGATGGGGGAAGTTACATTTGAATGGAGAAAGTCGATCATTGTCCCAATATACAAAGGAAAGGGAGATAAAAGCAACTGCAATAAGCACAGAGGCATCATCTTGCTAAGTATCGTAAACAAAATATATCCAAAAATACTTAATAAAAGGATGATAAAAATAACAGAAGAAAAGATCTGAGAAGTCCAATATGGACTTTTGCCACGAAGATTATGGGCGGATTAGATATTTAGCTCGAGACAAATCATAGAAAAATGTTTTAGGGTGAACAAAAAAGTTTTTTCTGAATTTGTTGATCTAGAAAAAGGGGTTGATAAGATGAATCAAAGCAAGCTTTGGGAAGTTCTGGAAGAGTGCGGAGTTAATGGATTCACAATAAAAACTCTGGGATAAATCTGGTTGCACCTAATTTCAAGATGGGGGTCCATCTTGCTCGAAGTTGGGTACGAAACTATCGTCTATTGTTTTTGTCAACAAACTGTAAAAATAATTGACAGCAGGTGCCTTTTGGTACCCCAAGTCCGACGGAAATGATACCTTGCGTAATGGTACCATTCACACTACCAATACTATTTTTTGTTGCAGGGAAATGGTACCCTGAAATTAGCGTCACATTCACACTTTATTTGTTCTGTATGACTCCTGAAAGCAATAAAATCAATATGTGCAGGTAGAAAAGCGAGTGTGAAGATAAACGGGCAACTGAGTGACTGGTTCGATATTAGGCAAGGTGTTAGAAAAGGATGCGTTATGTTCTCTTGGCTATTTATTATATTCATGGACAAGAGTCGAAGAATGGCTCTCTTCGACGAAGATAGTGTGGGTCTCGGGACAACGTTGGTACGTGGGATAGCGTTAGCAGATGATAAGGTTGTCATGGCAGAGTCAATCGAAGATTGCACAGAATGTTGAGCAAACTGAATAATAGCATGAAGAACATGGGTCTTAATATTAACGTGAATAAAACAAAAATTATAGTGTTTTAAGGAAAGGGTCAGAAAATAGTATGTAACATTACCCTAAACAAAGAGAGGATAGAACAGGTTAATGAGTACGTGTACCTTGGTAGTCTATTTACTAATGAGGAAAAGATAGATGGAGATATAGATAGGCGTATAAACGGGGGTAAAAAGGTTATCGGCAGGGTAGCATTCATTGTCAGAAGTAAGAATATATCAAATAAAGCTAAAATGACGATGTATAGTTCTTTATTCACAACCACTGCGTCGGACGGTAGTCAGACCTGGGCATACCAAGAAAAGGATGAAAGTAAAATTTACGCGGTTGGCATGCAATACCTGCGCAATGTGTGTGGTAAAACGCTAATAGAAAAGTCAGTAACGAGTGAATCCTCGGAGAATGTTTTGTAGATGATACACTATTTGAAAAGAGTGAAATAAATTGGTTGATATCGTTCTGGCATGTTGAGAGAATGAAAGATTAACGAGTTGCGAAACAAGTACATCGAGGTCAGGTAATTGGTAGCTTACCCAGCTGCAGACCGAGGAAAGAGTGGTTGGGATGTGCAAATGAGACCCTAATTCCAAAAATATATAAAAAGCCATAGAAACACACGAGCTTGTATGAGAAAATGTATGGACATAAATGAAGCTAAAGAGGTATGCCAGGACAGAAAAGTGTAGCGACAAATAGTTTATAAGAAATGCATGATTAGGAGTGTCAATGCAGTGAATGACGCCTAAAACAAAAGACCTTGGACACTAATGGGCCTGAGTGGGGAGCTTTATATGATAACTTTGTGAAACTCTCCGCCTGGGCTGCTTGCTAAAGAGATCGACCAGCGACCTGGGTCGGAGCAGTGTTGCGAAAAGAACCTGTTGTTTAAATGAACAACACAGAAGTGCTAGATTAATCTTAAAATCTATATTACTCCCCCCCCCCCCCCGCCTTATACAGAATTGTACAATTCTCTTCATCACTTTTCTCATATGAAATCCTTGTTCCCCGTCTACAACCGTGTGAGTCACGCTGACCCCGAAAAGGATATGGCTTCATAGTATAATAATTATAATAATAATATATGGTTCAATAACCGTCACTGGGTCCCCCTTGAGAGCGTCTGCCATCTAGGACAATGACACTGGCTCCAAGACGAATCGCGGTAAAGCACAGCTTATGACTTTGTCGACAATGTCTTGTCAGCATCGACAATGTTTGTTGGCAGTTGTCATTGTCGGCAAGGGCTGGGCAATGTCTATTTCAGAAACTGCATTTATGAAATTTTTAAATTGAATACCATCCATTCACTTCACGAAGGCCCCTCTAAAACAGCTCTACATTTTTATAATTTACTCGTAAGAAAATTGCATAAAAACACATGTAATATTATGATAACTTACTTTATTGCGCTTCAGATAAGTCCTCATTCGTTTATGTACAAAAATTGGTTTGGAGAATATCCTTCGCGATAAGATGAAAACCGTGGTTTTTTCGCGTGACTCTGTCCTTGCTTGACTTTCGATGACGACATCTTTGAACTGAACAATGTAAAAAATTTGAAAAAAATCATACACGGAGAAAAAAATCCGGGGTTTAGCGCAAGAGAGTTCAAGGCGCTAACGCATGGACTATTCAACAGGCGCATATCGCAGGCGTCTCTTGTTTTATTTCCAAGAGCCTCCACGGACTTTCTCGGTGAGTCTCCTTGCGAACATTTAGTGGTGCGAACGTATCAACAGGCAGACGGCGTGGTCTAAAAGCAAATCGCAAGGAGTCTCACCGAGAAAGTCCGTGGAAGCTCTTGGAAATTTTGCTCGCACTTTTAGAATTAATGCGTGACAAATGTTCACGCGCTAATCCCTACATTTTTCTCTCCGTGTATAGGTGCATTCTTATTTTGACTTTACATTCGTGAAAACAAAATTGCAATATATCAATAACAATTAACGTAAAATGCATTTGAACATTACTATGCTATCTCCCGTAATATACGTAGTAGAGAGTTATATTTCGTCCTTAATTGCTTGGAAAATTTTAACTAATACAATCGCATAACAATTAGGAATGACAATCTTAAAACCTATCAATTAATAACAAATAATCCTGGAAGTCCGACGTATGGTAGTGTGGGTGTGAGGAGACTATAGCTATGGGATACCATAGCTAAAGGGTCACTTCAGGGGGTCTGCTTATTCTGCAAGTTCTGAAAAGAGGAAAAAGATAGTTTGATTTCCAGTGGCAACTTTTCGTGCAGAAGCTACCTTTTTTCAATGAGCAGACCCTTCAGCTATGGTATCCCGCTGTCTCCACACATCCACACTACTATTCACTACTATTCGATATTAATCAATAGGTTGCAAGATTGTCATTCCTAATTGATATTCGATTGCATTTGTTGAAAATTTTCAAGCAGTTTAAGGCAAAATATAACTCTCTACTACGTATTTCACCAGAGATAGCATATTCATCTTTATACTAATTTTAAATTAATTGTTATAAATATTTTGCAATTTTGTTTTCACGTATGTAAAGTCAAAATATGAAAGTACCTATACGACTTTTGCCAAATTTTCTACACTGTTCATTTCAAAGATGTCGTCATCGAAAGTCAAAAAAGGACAGATTGACGCGAAAAAACCACGGTTTCTATCGTTTCGCGAAGGATATTTTCCAAACCAATTTTTGTACATAAACAACTGGGGACTTGTCTTCAGCGCAATGAAGTGAGCTTTATCATAGTATAAGCAGCGTTTTCATGCAATTTTTTCTTACAAGTAAATTACAAATGTTTGCAGCTGTTTTGGAGGGGCCTTCGTAAAGTGAACGGATAGTAGTCACTTTCGACAATGCCCAAACACATTATTCAAGAGAATGCTGTTGATCTGAAGAGAATTCTGCTGAATTCAAGAGAATTCTTCAGAATTCAGGAGAATTCCACTGAGTTCTCAAAAATTCTACAAAATTCAAGGGAATTTACAGAATTCATAAGAATATTGTCGAATTTGATTGATTGTGGAAGAGATTTTTTTTCAATTTTTGCATCTCGTTGACGTGTGAAGTTACACCAAACACGTGGTGACATCGCTGGCATGACAACCGCCAGTGCGCATGTGCATGCCCCAGCATACGAGTTTTCATTCGTGGCAAGCATTAACGAATTCTTGGACGTCGCTCGTCCCACTCCCCACTTACAGGGATACTACTCTTTACTATTCCTTCGTGATTCATCCATATACGACCTTACGATGGTGCCGCTAACCTGTCGTTGTGATTTCTTCGTGCCCGGTGGCCACCCTGCTCACGGTCGTGAGCCGTGGCCATACAGATGTGATTTACTGCAGTTCTACTGTGAGCTAGTGTCATTTTCATAGATGACAGTTGCTTGATAGTTGCTGTCCCAGGTGGAAGTTTAGCTGGATTTGGTATTCTAAGAAAATTTAGCTGTATTACCTAAATTTCTAGTTGTGTTACCTAAAACAGCTAGATATTTAGGTAACACAGCTAGAAATTTAGGAGACACAGCTACATTTTCTTAGAAGACGAAATCCAGCTAAACTTTTAGCTGCGGGACAGCTAAACCATTCTTTTCAGTCACCTTCCAGAGGGGCGTCTTTCAAGGGGATAGTATGAGCCCTTTGCTTTTTTGCATCACACTTTTGGCTCTTTCTCTTGCACTACGAAATTCTCCTGGATACCTCTGTGGCGACACTTATCAGCGTGAGCATAAGGTCACTCATGTATTCTATATGGATGACCTGAAGATCTATGCCGCTGGTAAAAGCAGACTTCAAACTGCTTTAAATATCGTCAAGAACTACACAGGAGAGATTGGGATGGACTTTGGTTTGGACAAGTGTGCCAAAATTCATTTGAAGAAAGGAAAGATTACTGGCGTTCCCAAGGACCCTGAGCTTGTGGATATAAGTGTTATTAGACATCTTAACACTGGAGAGACCTATACATACCTGGGCGTGCCTCAAAGCCGCATTCAGGACGTAACATCAGTGAAGGAGTCTCTCCGAAGCAGATACAAGCATCTTCTTCGACAGATTTGGTCTTCCAATCTGTCGGCGTTGAACAAGGTATCTGCGACTAACATGCTTGCCGTCCCGGTTCTACTCTACTCGTTTGGGGTGGTTCAATGGACGAAGAACGAGCTTAAGGCCCTTGATGTCACCACGCGTAAGATCATGCATATGCATAAAAGCTTGAATATCAATTCGTCAGTTCCGCGATTATACATTTCACGCCAGCAAGGCGGACGCGGACTTCTGAATCTCCAGTGTCTTCATAACCGAATTGTTTTGAGTACAGCTTACATCGTTGCGAATGGCAGAGATCCTCTCCTAAAGATGGTCAGAAACCACGAGATGATTGGCGAAGGGGCGTTCCTTTACAAAGCCGCGGAGCGAGCTGCTGAGACCCTTGGCCTGAATTTTAACATCAGAAGTGAGGAAAGTGCATTACTCCATCTAGATGCTTCACGTCTAAAAGCCGAAGTAAAGAAAGCAGAGGTTGGAAAATTTCACCAAGAGCTACTCGACAAGCAAATGCACGGAAACTTTCACAGAAATGTAGAAAAACAGTCCTTGTCGAAGGAGCAAACTTTTGCTTTCCTCAAAGCATCAGGGCTCAATTCAGGTACAGAGGGCTTTATTTTCGCATGCCAGGACGGTGTAATCTCCACCTTAGCATACCGCGCCCGCATTTTATGTCAAGAAGTTCCCAGTGATAGGTGCAGAGCGTGTCATGCACACGCTGAGTACCTAGAACATATACTATCGGGGTGTCCGACCCACGCAGGAACAACGTATATCTATAGACATAATGCGGCCCTAAGAGTACTTTATTACCACCTTTGTCGCTCTTACGGTGTTGGTCGCGACCCTGCCCTGCCGAACGCTCCAAGGGATATAGAGTCAATTGTCCGAAACGAGAAGTGCCAGATTTTCTGGAACTACGATTTTCGGGCAGCAGTCTCCGTTGCGCACTCGAGGCCTGACATTGTTCTCCAAGACTTCGAGAAACGAACTATATTCGTGATCGAATTCTCGGCTCCATCCGAATACAACATCACTGCAAAGGAGAAAGAAAAAGAGGAGAGATATCAAGACCTTAAAAGAGAGCTGCGTCGACTGTACCCAAAATATTCGGTACGAGTAATTGTTCTTGTGATAGGTGCTCTCGGAGGTGTGAAATTATCGCTGGTTCGTAACCTTAAAGCCATACCCGCGTGCCAAAAATATGCCAAGGCTCTTGCGAGATGGATGCAGAAAGCTGTCATCCTTGGGTCGCT
This sequence comes from Andricus quercusramuli, assembly GCA_932178445.1. Classification (NCBI taxonomy): domain Eukaryota; kingdom Metazoa; phylum Arthropoda; class Insecta; order Hymenoptera; family Cynipidae; genus Andricus; species Andricus quercusramuli. The sequence goes on from CAKNXH010001080.1 coordinate 339,745, forward strand.
TCGTGTCCTCAAGACACACGAGGGTTTCGCCGGCCTGTCGTTGTGATTTCGTCGTGCCCTATGACCACCCATCTCACGGATGTGAGGCGTGGCCATAGGTGTATTTTACCACGGTTCTACTGGGGGCCATTGACATTTTTTCCAGATGGCAGTTGCTCTTAGTGGTACCCTGCGGTGGTTGTTTAACTTTTTTTTAATTATATATATATTAGGGTTTTTTTGCTTTTTTTATTCAACTTGGCACCCCTACAAATTGTTCCTCTTGCTGATAAAATGGCCTCTAATTCGTTTCAGGATGTTGAAAAAATATTTAAAGGTCACTCAAGGCCACGTTAGGGCAAAAGTGCTCATCCTTAATTAAATTTACGCTATTTATTGTTTATTTATTTCTGCCGCGTATGAGTTGTGTTTTTTACAATTCAATATTGAACTCAGATTTTTTCAGATTTTTACATTAACATTCAAAGGTCGCTGAAGGTCATTTTCTTAAGAAATGTTGATTCAATTTTATTTTTTCTAGTTTTTTTATTCGGAAACAGTGTCAATTTATTTATTACGAGAAAAAAGTTAGTCAAGTGGTTTAATAACTGTGTCTCATATTATTTCAATGACATTCAATATAATTTTGTGAAAAATGGCCATTCAAATTTTTTTCCCATCTTTTTTTAAATTTTGCTTCAAATTAAAAATCGAAAACTTTAAAACAGTAGGATATCGTAGCTTCATCCGTATATGATCAAGTTTAGTCATAAAATTGTAATTACAATTAATTATTAATTTATTAATTAAATAATTAAAGGAATAAATAATAATATAAATATATAAACATATATATTTAAATATAGATAAATAATGATAAATAAATAAAATAAAATAAATATTTACAATTGATTATAATTAGAGGAAAACTTAAATAGCGATTAACTACAATCTAAGAGGCAAGTATGAGCAGTGCTTTTTCACTATCACAATCTTGTTAAGCATTAAGGCTAGCATCACTGCATCTCTTAGCGACTTAATCATATTTTGGGCAATTGTGACATTCCAATGCATCACTTCGATCTCAAGAGAGAAGTATTCTCGACAATGAATTTCTTGTCAATTTAGATAACTCATTTGACATGGACCACACGAAAATCTAAAGAGCATTAGAAGAGAATGATGCACAATTTTTCTTAAATCAAAGAGAAGAAGAACGAAAGGGTAGCTTGCCAACTATCATCAACGTGAATTTCTTGAAAAATTCTTTGAATGTTTAAGAGATACTAGAAGCAGAGTGCCATGGTAATGATTTGATGAATGAGAAGGATGACCAGAGGATGAAAACTGATGAAGAGGATAAAGATGAAGACGACGAGGAAGAAGGGGACAGCGTATCTGATTGGGAGATGGAATTTCAAACCGTCAAAAATGTGCTCCGAATTGGCATCTGGTTTAGATCAAGCTAATTTGATTTATAGACAGACAACGTACATAATAGCTGCAATTATTACTGCTTTGGGATTAGATGCAAGCAAGTACAACATATCCTATTTAGCAATTCGTTAAAGTCGAATACTCTTTCTTTCGAAAATCGCCTCTCGGATTCGTAAATACCTCCAATTAGCTTCATCTTTCGAAGTTTACTGGGATGGAAAATCGCTTTTTGATTTGACAGGAAAACATTTTGTCGACAGACTACCAATTTTGGTTTCCGGAGTAGGTACTCAGCAACTGCTTGGTGTTCCGAAATTGAAGAGCAGTACAGGAGAAGCACAAACACCAGTGGCTGATGTTCTTATGGATTGGAATATCCATGACAAAATAGAAGCCATGTGTTTCAATACAACAACTTCTAATGCTGGTAAATCCAAATTCGATTGTTCTTCCATTTCTTTAATTTTGTATATTGAATAGAATGAAAAACAATTTAGTTCTTTATATTTTTTTATGTCATATTTTAATACAGGCCACAAATTTGTTGCATTTGGCTGGTCGAAATCATAATAGTGAGTTAGTATTGCGAAGTGCATTTGAGACCTCTGTTCCAACAACGTCTGGGCCAAATGTTTTGCTTTTTAAAAGATTGAAACATTCTTGGCAGAAAATCGACCATTCCTTCTTCATACCTGGGATAAATGACGAAGTAGTTGCTAATGTGGTGGAAGAAATTAAAGAAGATATACTCAAATTCTTAAAAGAGCAACTCAAAGTACTTTTGAGAAAGACAATACGTAATTCTATCAGTTGATTTTTTAATATGAGAAATTATAAAGTTTTATTCTATTATAGATCAACCAGAAACGAGAAGATTACGAACAGCTTCTTGAGCTTGCTTGATTTTTTTGGGAGAAGAACCACCATTACAAGAAGGAGTAAAAGGAGTGAAAAAACGTCGCAAAATTCAGTTTCAACAACCTGGCGCCTTTCATGTTTAAAAATCCATTCACTTTAACTGCTGATAAGAAACGGAAGGCCTCCGTGACGTATCGATTATCATCATTCAAATCCATCTGAAAGTTTGGTTTACAGCTTCTTCAGTCACATCAGCTCCAAACAGTGACCTTTATTTCTTGAAGCAGTTGCTTCAGTATAAAGAAGTCAATTCTGCAATCTCAAAAGCTACACTATCGAAATTTCAGAATCATCCATGGTACCTGAGTGAAGAGCTTGTTGTACTAGCTTATTTCGACAAAGGAATTTCTACAGGTCCAAACAGAAAAATTCTGTTTGCGATTAAAATTCGAGACAGATCATCCAAGTAAACAAAACGCACCTCTATAAACGCATCTAATCCTCAGAAATGGAGAGAACGAGAAATCGAGGACTTCGTTACGGAGAGAACAAAAAATGTATTTGCTCAACTCGAACTAGAAACAGCATTTTTGAACCAAGATCCTGAAGTTTGCAATGAAAAACACAGAATATAAAGACGTACTGAAGATTGTGAAACAACTTTAGGTTGTAAATGACCAAGACGAAAGAGGAGTTTCATTGATAGAAGAGTATAACAGCCTGATAACGAAATCTCAAACTCAAAAGCAATTTCTGTTGCAAGTGGTTCAACAACACCAAAAATCATTCCCCAATTCTAATAAAAAGACCTGGCAGCAATCCAAAAGCATAATTTTACAAAGTACACTGTTCCAAGTTTAGACCTATGCTTTTCCTGAAAAAACCTGGGACAGACCTGGTTTTTTTGGGAGGTATGCTATGTGGGTTCTCTATAAAGAACTAGAGAGAATTACATTGAATCAACATTTTCTCAAAAAAATGACCTTGAACGACCTCTGAATGCTATTGTAAAAATCTGAAAAAATCTGAGTTCCGTATTGAACTGTAAAGAACACAATTCATACGTGCCAGAATTAAATAATCAATAAATAACGTCAATTTAATTAGGAATCAGCATTTTTTCCCTGAAATGGCCTTGAGCGATAGCTAAATATATTTTTTTTTAATTCTGGAACAAATCACAGATCATTTTCTTAATAAAAGTAACAATTTGTAGGGCTAAAATATTTTAATTTCACTTCTAATACATGTCAGCTTTTTTGTTTCATTGCGTCTTCGCA
>CAKNXH010001080.1:351188-368825 GCA_932178445.1 Andricus quercusramuli
TCCGAAAAGTAGATAAGACCCAATTCAGAATTCGGGAAATACCTATTCTTACAGGAAATCTCACGTAGATTATGAATCTATGAATTTTTGCATCATTGAAGATTATTTGAGTCCTATAAGACTACCAAAAGTTTCGAGTAGCCGCAAAGCTGTACATAAGGCCCAAATTTTCGAATTGAAAAATAGGTATTCTATCGTGAAATTTCCCGTAGATTCTGAATTTCGAATAGGAAATGAGATATTTCCATTATTCAACATAATCTTGACCCCAAGAGGTCTAAAAATATACATGAGTATGCAATAGTGTACGTAAGGACCAAAAATTGAATTTTGAGTTCATGTATTCTTACATGAAATTTTCCGTTGAAATTAAAAACTTTTGTTTGAAGTATTTTTTGAAAAAAAGCACTCCCAACGAAGAATCCACACGGTGTCAGAAACACTCATTATGTCACATTTAAATGGTCGCCATATTGGAATCATCGATTTCCAGAAATTTTTCAAGTGCATATATTTCAAGGAAAATTATCGATGACCAAATTTGAATACTTTCAAGCACCATGTGACAAGGTTATCAGGGTCATTTTTATGATTAAAGGGAAAAAAACTGAAAAAAATTGATTTTTTTCAAAAAATGGCAAAAAAAGGGCATAAGGAATAATTTTTCGTCAATTTCGTCAACAGATTCGGAAAGAGCGATCCCGAAAGCATCAGAATATATATTTCATTTTTTTTTCTAGTGCGTTTTCATCAAAAGTTATCCAGTCGAAATCGGTGAAAAATTTTGGTCACTTTGGGCATTAATGGGTTAAAAAATGTTCTTGAACATTTTAGAAATTTTTATAATTCTTGAAATCTGAATAACTTGAATAATTTTAAACTAGCTGTGAATTCGATCTCAAGTGTTTCCACATTGTTTGTATCTATAATATATAGTGCTCATTGCACGAGCACTTTGCTTCCCATTAGCAAATGTATTTGCTTCCTCATAGAGAAAGCATTAGTTATTTTTTTCAATAATAGACAAACGAATGTCTTCATTTTGCTCAATTTAAAAATAGAAATTGACAAAAAATACAAAATTACAAAATAATACAAAAAATTTTTAAATACAAAGACAAATCAGACAAATCAAATCTTGTATTCAAAATGATAATTTTTCGAGCTGGAAAAGGCAAAGAAAAAGTTCTGTCGCACCATACCCCTTTCCCAGCTTTATGATTTCTTTACAAAAATTGTCATTATTACTCTATTTGAGAATTTATGATCAAAAAGTCTTTTCTATTCATGCGTCAACTTTGAATTATGTCGATGAAAAATTTTTTTGTTTAAAACTGATGATTCAGATATTTAAAATGAGGATAACTTCCCTAATCTTCAATAAAGTGTATTATTATTATAGATCAATCGATTTGCCTCGAATCAAGATACTGAAAAAAGTTTTACCATAAAAAACCTTGTTTTCAAATATCATGCATTACCATAGCTTTCTTACCCTTCAATAAAATGTATTAAAATTATAGGTCAATCGATTTGTCTTGAATCCACACAACTTTTCTATTCTCGCATCAACTTTAAATTATGAAAATAAAAAAACTTTTACTATAAAGAACCATTTAAAAAATATTTAAATTACCATAACTTCCCTACTCTTCAATGAAATGTATTAATATTGTAGGTCAATCGATTTGTCTCGAACCAAGGAATCTTTCATATTCTTGCATTAACTTTGAATTATGTTGAAGAAAAAAGTTTTACTATAAAAAACCGTATTTGCAGATATTATGCATTACCATATTTTCCTTACTCTTCAATAAAATGTATTGATATTATAGGTTAATCGATTCGTCTTGAATCAACACATCTTTTCTGTTGTTGCATCATCTTTGAATTACGTTAATGAAAAAAGTTTTACTATAAAAAACCGATTTTAAAAATATATAAATTATCATAACTTCCCTACTCTTGAATAAAATTTATTAATATTATAGGTCAATAGATTCGTCTCGAACCAAGAAATCTTTTATATTCTTGCATCAAATTTGAATTATGCTAATGAAAAAAGTTTTACTATAAAAAACCGATTTTTAAAATATTATTGAGTGCTAAAAAAAATTCAATAAATACTTTTGGAAATCCTTTGGTCAGTTTGATGATATTAGTAAGGAAAGTAAGCCCTCCAAATTTCATCGAATTATCTGCAACCGTTTTCTAGTTATCGTGTTCACAAAAAGCGTGACATCCACACACACGATGAGGGCGTGCTCACAGATTTTATCATTTGCGCATAAAGTCACTTTTTACTCCTGAAAAGTGGAAATTTAGCCCCGCTTCACAGGAATGAAAAAGAGGCGAAATCATGCCTGTCTTGTACAAATTTGATTTTTAAACAAAATTTTCTCACTAGGATGTCTGACTCATCATATTCTATTCAAGGGCCCGGCTGACCAAAGAAGGCCACTACCACTTGAGAAGGGGCAGCTCGCGAGTATGATGCTAATGACCTTTTCTATTCGATGAATCATATAATTTCGATGTCCAGACGTCAAAAGTGAGTTTCCAAACGTGGTCTAACCACGTCCAAACGATTGGTAAACAAATTTTTTGAAAAATTTCAAATTTGTTGTACAGCGTGAAGTTAGCACTCCAATTTTGAAAACCCGAAAGCTTTTTGAGTTTTTCCGTCCAGACAACAAAATTTGGTTTCCAAACATGACCAAAAGATGAACAAATGATTCCATTAAACAAGTGTTGGATATTTTATGGTTGTTGTGTTAACTTCACGGACATGAAAAAACCCTATGGCAGCCCGGTCGTGAAGTGGCCATGTGTAGTTCTCCTGTCCAAAAGTATAACCTAGTAAGTAACATTTCCGATAGAGGTCATTTTCTTGTGCAGAAATGCTGGAAAATAGCCTTTGCGACAAATGCGACTTACTAGGTTATACTTTTGGACAGCAGAGTTGTCATTTAACTCAAATCGACCACATTGCGCCTGCCTCACACACATGAAAACTTGGCTTTTCAAGATAGTCTCTAAAAAGTCTTATTTTTGATAAAAATGGGTGGGTAATCTCCCAGAAAAAATGGACTTCCTAAGGATTTATGGTGCGACCTTCTTCGCAACGGTCTGCTTTTTCTTCTTCATTCACTTCCTCTTACTTTTCTTTTTTTTAAATAATGTTTCTTTCGCCATTAAACGAACTGAAAACTTAGAAATATTTGAAAACGTAAGAATAAACCTTCATTGAATTGACAGGACCCTTTTCTCTCAAATAATACCCCTTCACAACTTAATTTTGAGAGCTCTATGAAGTCGAAAGACTTGTCTTTTACCATTAAGGATTATTTTATGAAATTACGCAGAAATTGTTAGCTCCTCAAAATTTTTCCTAATAACCCGCTTTCATAGCTTAGCCTTTGAAGAAGGTAGATACCATCCATGATAAAATCTGTGCAATATCTGAGAAGTAGGTCAGCACTGATCTGCCTGCATATATATATTTGAAACTTCAAAAGTCTTGTGATAACATTATGAAAGATGATAGATTGTGATGAGAGATTTAACTTTAATCAAATAATTATAAATTTAGAGTAAAATAATCTAGGTCATTCAGTAGTTTCAAATAATTGCCTGTAGTAGCGTAGCCAAGGGGGGAGGGTGATATCCTCCATCCCCTTTAGATATAGGAGGGATATTTACTTCTTGTTTTGTATATCTTACAGATCTCCATTCACAATTGGTGATGAACCCTTAACCTAATAAAAATGTACTCAAGGTAATCTTCAACCCTCATAAAAGTATTTATTTCTGAAAGATAGAATGTGCCCCGCAAAAAACGTAAACTTTGTGCTTGAAAATATTTCTGGGCTATCTTCACCTCATAAAACCGAAATAAAAATTTGAATTTTTAAATTATATATTCAGAATCAGAAATTTTTTAATAACGCCAAATTTAAGACGAGTATTCGTAAAAATTAAATTATTACTCACTTTAACAGATAAATCCTTGGGACATGGTTCAGGGAAATCATTATATTTTGACATTACTCTTAATTGAAGTAAATCTACTGCCGCAGGTCGTTAAATGACATGATGCTAAGTCCACTGTACTCACAAAGTCAAGTATGTACAATGGTCAGTCAGGGTATAAGATAAATAAAAATGAGACAGTACACGTACACATACATATTTGACAAACACAATACATGTTAAAATTCTATACAGTCAAAACTAAAAAACATACCATTTATTCATATTAAAATAAATGGAGACTTATTATGGGAATTCAGTTGTGTGATCTCCGATGCACATGTTTTTCCTCATCTGCAGGCGGATGTTTCGGTTTAAATTTTCCAAGTCGATGTTGGACCATTTGATGATCCCGAAATATGTAGTATGTCGTATGTAGTGTGTAGCATACCTAAATATTTATACGACTCATAATTCGCCATTGTTCTTTTTCTAGTCCAATTTTCATGTGGATGTCGTTTGAAAACTGCAGGATGATGTCGATTAATTCCTGCAGTTTTTCCCTCACCGAAAAAACGATATTCTAATATTAAGATTGTCATATTCTTACAGGCATATTCTTAGTAATATTCTTAATGAAGTGAGCGAAATCCTTACTTTAAGAATATCTTCTAGCCAAAGGGAAAAATATTCTTAAAATGAGAATATCAGTGGGGAAAGAAGAAACGCGCAAAGGATAGTGCGCCTTGCTCTGTTCAATCAGTTTTTTCAATGTTTTGTGCGTATCAGTTTTGTGCGGTTAGTTTTTCGCATTCGTAATTATTAACAAGCGTGAAGGAACGCAACAAATTGTAAGGATATATCGCGTGTGCACATCCATCTCCTTCTCTTTACAGAAAATGTTAAAGTGCGAAATGTCTGATGTCACATTGAGGTTGAATACCGGCGTACCACACCGAGACATAACCTCTCTACATTATTTATTTGTTGACATGTGACATCAAACTTTTCTCACATTAACGTTCTCTGCGAAGAGATAGAGATAGAGTTAGAGATGTACACATGCGATTTATCCTCAGAATTGGATGCATTTCTTCGAGCTCGTCACTTATTATCCAATTACTGCGACAGATTTCAGATGAAAAATGGAAGAAGTGAAAACGTGGCTAGAAGACCACCAACTTGGCGAGCTTGTCCACTTATTTGAATATAAGTATTAAGAATGATTTTTTTACAAGTTATTTTGTGGATTGACTTCTTTTAAAGTTATTTTTTTCTTTGTTTTTGTGTGTTTAATCTCTTTTCCAGTGGTGTAGTCCTAAAAGAAAAAGTGGCCATTATTTTATGTTTTTATTTCAGAATTCAGTTTGTTTGTTTAAAAAATTCTATTATTTGGGAAAATGTAATTATTTTGTTGAAAACGCAACTGCGTTGTTAAAAAAGTCATCTTTTTATCAAAAATTCAACTATTTTGTTAACAAGTTATTTTTTTAGTTAAAGTTGTTCATCTCTTTGGTTGAAAAGTTAACTATATTCATGGAAATTCGTTTCATGTTTGGTCGAAAATAAACTTTTTTCAACTGATAGTAAAACTATTCCATTTTTGGTGAAAATTTATCTTCTTCAGTTAAAAATTGAACTATTTGGTTAAAATTATATCTTTTTTAGTTCAGAGTTCAACTTTTTGGTTGAAAATTCATGTATTTTGTTCAAAATTCGTCTTTCTTGTTAGAATTTTAATCTTCTTGGTGGAAAATGTATCCTTTTTGGTTGAAAAAAGCAATTGTTTAGTTGAAATATTAACTGCTACATGCTTCGTTGAGAATTCATCTCTTTTGGTTGAAAAGTCCATTATTGTACTTAAACATGAACTGTTTTGACAAAAAAATAATTTTTTATATTGGAAAAGTCAACTATTTGCTTTTAAATTAACTTTTATGTTCAAAATTCTACTGTTTTGTAGAAAATTCATCTTTTTAGCTTAAAAATTCAACAGTTTGGTAGAAAGTTGAGCTATTTGGTTGAAAATTAAACTTTTTGGTTGAAAAATCATATTTTTGGGTTGAAAGTGTAAATTTTTGTAGATAATTCGTCTTTTTGACGTTCAAATTGAAAAAAATTTTTTGGAAATTCATGTATTTTGTTGGAAAGTCGTGTTTTTTGTTAGAAAATTAATCTTATTTGTTCAAGATACAAGCTTTTCGTTAAAAATTCAACCATTTGGTAGAAAATGTATATATTTTGTTAAAAAGTCATCTTTTTGGGTACAAAATTATTCATGTGTGTTGAAAGCTCAACTTTTTCGTTGAGAATTCTACTATCTTCTTGAAAATTCATCTTTCTTGATTGAAAATGATCTTTTTTGTTAAAAATTCATTTTTTCCGATTTCAAGTCCACTGTTTACTAAATATTTGTTTGCTGAAAATTCAACTATTTTTTAAGAAATTGAACTATTTTGTAAAAAATTGAACTATTTTGTGAAAAATCAAATTATTTTTAAAACATTCAACTATTTCGTTGAATTCATCATTCTCGTTCAAAAATTCATCTTTTATGGTAGAAAAGTTATCCTTCTTGGTTGAAAATTCATCTTTATTGATTGAAAAGTAACTTTTTTTTTGAAAATTCAACTGTTTTTGAAATAATTCGTCTTTTTGGCTTGAAAATTTTACTATTTGGTTGAATCTTTTCCTATTTTTGAGAATACTCGTCTGTTTTACTGGAAAGTTCATCTATTTTATTGTTAATGAAATCGTTCGGTTAAAAATTATTATTATATTTTTTTCGAAAATACGTCTTTTTGTGTTCAAAATTCATCTCTTTGGATAGAAAATCATTTCTGGTTGAAAATTCAACTATTTTTTTGAAAATGCAATATATATTTCAGTTTGAAATTTTACAAATTTGAAGTGTTTGTTTAGTGTCGTATAGTTTAGTGTCATTCTATCCATGTTTTCCTTGTACAGGAGCTGATGGCAATACCTATATTACTTTCAAGCATTGGCTGTAAAAATATCAGTTTTCTTTGCTATTTTTTACATCAAGTTCTCGAAGCTTTTTTTGTAATTGTCACGTATAAGTTGTACAGTACCTACAGTTAAAAATTAACTAAAACTTTCTGTTATTTACAGTGAAATAAAATAAAATTAAATAAGACTGCTACAATATATATTGATCTATAACTATATATACATTATATATTTTCATTTGTGTGTTGTGTATAACGTAAAATTGCAATGTAATAATTTCAATAATAATTTATATTGTATTATTTACCACAAAAATATTTTTGAAATAAAAAGTATTCAAATCTTACTATAGTCTAAGATTAACTGTACCTTATTATCTTATAGATGAGAATATATATTCTTAATGTGAGAGGGCCTCCATTGTACATTGAGAATATATTGACGCCTATTCAAGTTGCAAATATTCTTAAACTTAGTTGGAAATTCTTACAATTAGACAAGAATAAATATTCTTAAGGGAAGAGGGCCTTCATCGTACATTAAGAATATATTCTTGGCGCCTATTTAAGTTGTAAGTATTCTTAAACTTAGTGGGAAATTATTAAAATTAGAATATCGTTTTTTCGGTGGCTCGAGCTCGCGTACATTCTCAGTTTAACTATATAAAGCAGGCGGGTGAGATTATACTCGTATATTGTATTATGTTAAGTATCCTGCTAAGTGGGTTCAGCCAAAGTTCAGCGCTAAACAGAACCGTAGGGCACTGAAGGAGTTACCCTGAAAAATAAGGATGTTAGGCAATTCGCGTCGGGCTTTTTAGAAATATGTACGTTCACGCCTTCTGTGATAAAAGAGGGCGTCGAGCCTGGCTGATCAAGCATGTTCTGATAGCACTATAATATTATTATGTTATATCATTATTATCAGACAGTTTTTAGTAAATATAATATCAAATAAACAATTAATAATATTAACATTAAATAATCACACTAACAAATTTTTTATTTAAAATTGTATATCTTACATTATCCTAATTTTTCTCTATAGGCAGTAGTAACGTTCTTCATGTTCAGTCTTGCAAACCTTATTTTATTAAATCCTTCATTATTAATTGAATCCTTTATACGTCACTGATTGCCTGTCATTTGATTTTCCGCTTTCAAGTCATCCAGTTAATTAATTTTCTCCATATTTATTAAAAAAAATACTAAGTACTGAACCTAGTGATTAAAAACTTTGCTTCATATGCACTTTGATTACTTGATTACTTTGGTTAAGAGAAGTGTCCAATCAATCCGAGGCTAAATTATATTAGTTGTATTTTCGGCCATTTAAAGTGTGCACCCAACTTCGAACTTGCTGCATACAGCTATGTACTGCATAAGTAGACAATAGTGTCCAAAATAGGTGGAGAAATCGTCATTAGATGATAAGGTAATTATTATTATATCATCCAGCCAAATCCCTTTCGGGGTAAGCTTCACTCTTTCGATTCTGGCCTCGTTATACTACTGAGGTCAAGGAATTTATATGGTACGGGTAAGTAATAGATGTATAGGAGAGGGAATAGATATTAGATTTATCAAGAAATCGCGTGTTGCTTATTCAAATAACATTCTCATTAAACAACACCTTCCCGACATGAATTGCTTACCAATTTCCCTAGAAATCACCACAGGTTGAGAGCATCACAAAGTCTTCACACGTTACGCTTCACGTATAAACACTCAAACTTACTAATCATTCCATAGAAAGATCCATCCTCTCTTTAGCCCATCCATATCCACTAAGTTAAGCCCTCTACGAAGGCCTATAAGTATTCAAAATGTTTCGTCTGAGGCGTCTGTCACTGCGTGGACACACTTCGTCCCACATTTCTTTACACAATTTCCCTCCACACATCCCTATCCTGGAATACAACTTTTGCTCTTGTGTTTCTATAGCTCTTTATATCCTCTACACCACATTCTTTGAGGACACAGTATACCCCCCGGATATCATTTATCTGAAGTTGGATAAAAACGCTGCAAGCAATTGAAAACTACAATTATCCGACGACGAATAATTTTTATCCGCCTCATGATAAAAATTATCTGCCTTCGGATAATTGTAGTTTTCAATTGTTTGCAACGTTTTTATCTAACTTCAGATAAATAATATCTCGGGGATTTACTGTGAACCCACTCGTTATTGACTTTTTCTATTAGCGTTTCACTGCACATATTCCGCAGGAACTTATTGTATACAAACCACGTTCACTCTACTCCTATCCTGTTCTTGGTACATCGTGGTCTCGCTGCTGTACAGCACACGGAGTACAAATACATAATTATATATTGCAATTTTGTATTCATTTGTCATACTTTTACTTCTGGCAATGGCTCTTACGCTGTAGATAACCTTTCCACCCTCCTTTATACGCCTGGATGTCTCTCCAGCTATCTTTCCATCATTAGTTAATCAAATTCTAAGATACACCTAATTATAAAATAATTATTGCTCTAGCCTTTCTTCATCTGCGGCAATATTGCACACTGTTTTCTCATCCCTTCTTTCAAACATAATAATTTATGTTATATTTATGTTAATCTTAATACCCATGTTCTTCATGCTAGTATTCAGTCTGATTAACATTCTCTGCATATCATCGACTGATTCTGCCGTAACAACCTCATCATCTGCAAACGTCAACCCACGCATTATGGGTCGCACACGTGCGGATAAGGCCGCAAAGACATTTGACATAATCATACATTTCATGTAATATTTTGGGTATTTAAGGTGAACATTCTATATTTTTCAGAGTAATATATCGCTTGCCTTCCTATAGAGGATGTAAAACAGCCTTGTCTAGCACCCTGCCTAATATCAAACAATCACTCAGTTGTGCACTTATCCTTGCGCTCGCTTTTCTGCCTGCTTATATTGCTTGTATTGCTGATCATCGACTCATTTCGGAACATTTTTCGGAACTTCCCAAAGTTCACTTCTATCCACCTTATCAATGGCTTTTCCAGATCAAAAAATGCGCGAAAAACTTTTTTGTTTACTCTATAACTTTTTACGTGATCTATATCTCAAGCTGAATATCTGATCCGCACATGATCTTCATGACATAAATCCACATTGGACTTCCCAAATCCATTTTTCTATTTATTCCATTATCTCACGAATAAGTATTTTTTTTTAAGTTTTGCATACGGTACTTAGTAAGCCGATTACTCTATAACGGTCCCAGTTACCTCACAGAAAAGACTAAGAATACAATTTGTTGCAGGAAATTTTTTAGAGCGATAAAGTTTTGTTCAGCCGACTTCGCGTCTTTCAAAATACATATGTTAGTCATGGAAAAATAAGAGAAAGTTTAACCGATATTTGTGTAAAGTTTATCCTGTGAAGTTAATTTTTGTTGCAAAGAATCTTTCGTCGAAAATCGATGTAAAGTTTATCTTCTGTTTTTTCTGTGCTAGATGAAAATGATAATAGCGCCTTTCTTCAATCATTTGGAACATCCCCATTCCCAGCACATATATTCATCAGTTCGCTTAGCCTTACAGACAAATACTTGTAGATACCATTCACACCAGCAGCCTTACATCAAATTTTAATCCATTAAAATTCCATTCGATAATATAAAAGGCTAACATAAAATGTGGCTTAGTATTATATGCTGTTTTTGACATACTTTTAAAATATATTCAAATTATAACCAAGTTACACGATTATTGGTACCGTCACAAATTCCTGGGATATTTATCTCCTGTCCAGTTACAACCTAAGTCCCATAAATCAATTTTCATAGGCTTTGAGTAGCACAACTAGTACAACTTGAAAAATATTGAAACTGTCAGTTCTTTACATTTGAGAGTAAAAAACTTCCCTCTAGGAGTAAGAAAATTAATTTCAGTTCTATGAGGAAGCAAATTGCACATGAAAATAGCACAAATAAATACAATAAGGAGTAAATATTTCGCAGCGGTATTTTCCTCCTCTTCGATTCTCAATTTCAAATTCCAAATTCTTCGGTACGAACTAAATATTTGAAATGTAATGTTAAGAAATAGATAGAATAAAAAGTGGCATCACTGAAACTTCTAGACAAAGTTTAAAAAAAGAAAAATATTAATTTATGTGTTCCTGTCTTCTAAAGTGGATTAGTTCATGTGTAAGGGCAGATTGTTTTTGTGTTTGAATAGTAAATATTAATCCTCTGCGTACACAATTTATTTTTCTTTCGTTGAGTACACCGCTGGTTACGATAACCCGCCAAATTTTTAGGCGTATATTTCCGAATCTATTCAACCAATTTCAAACGTACTTTTTTACATTCTCATCATAGAGGGTATTAGATTTATGTAAAATTTGACCTCCCTTCCATTTTTGTCGAATGACCACGTTTTGAGACCTCCTGAACCCGAAAAACACGTTTTTACGAATGTGCCTGTCTGTATGTATGTCTGCATGTGTATGTATGCATGAATGTATGTATGGACGTACGTATGTAAATATGCATTATGTAAGTCTATCTGAGAGCACGATAACTTCCGAAATAATTGGCTCATTAGATTGGCCTTTGGTATAATCTTTGACTACCCTAAAATGAAGGTCGAGTTTGTTATCCAGCCATTTTGGATAAAAATTCAAAAACAGAGAGCATTTCCAAAATTTTTGGCACTACTTTTCTCAGAATTTGAAAATTCAATGTACGTCTGTTCGTAGTATAGAAAACGACAAACAATTCACTTCAATCAACTTTCTCGACAAAAAACAAATTACCAGAGTTATAACATTTACAAAATTGAAAAAAAATAAAATAAAATAAAAATTTTAAGCCAAACAACGCACATTATGAAACAAGTCGAGAAGAGAAAAACGTTGCTTCTTGAACACTCACAGGATTATCATAACATCTTCCTGAATTTGTTGAAAAAATCGAAAATTCAAATTTTGACCGCACAAAAAAATGATGAAAAATAAAAAATTCCATTTTGTGGTCAAACTATAGGAGATAGGAAAAAATATGATTCCCCAAAAATTATGCATTCAAGAAAGACCTACAAATTTGTATCTGATTACATTTTAATATGACGCGTAGTTTTTGTATAAATTCGTAAAAACAGCATGAAAAAATAAAAAAACTTAAACTTTTGGACAAACAACACAAACTACGAAAAAAATAATAAGACAAAAGCTGTTCACCCAGAAAAGAGCTACCAATTCGTCAACAATAATTTTTTGACAGGGCGCGTAATTTTTGTTTAAATCGAAAAAAATAACAATAAAGATAAAAAATTAAATTTTTTGGAAAACGACATAAGATACGAAAAAAAGTAATAGACAAAGTTGTTCACGCAAAAAAATCTACAAATTTGTTATCAATCATTTTTAGACAAATCAAGAAGTTTTTCTTTTAATCGCAAAAAACAAGATGGAAAATAAACAAAATTTAAACTTTCAGAAAAACGACACAAGAGACGAAACAAAATGTGAAGATAAAAGTTGTTTAACGAAAAAAATCTACAAATTTTTCATAAATTCTTGTTATAAAAATACACACTTTTTTAAACAAAATTTTTCGCCCAAATTATATTTACAAATTCGCTCAAAATTATGTTACGCTAGGATGCGTATTTTCAATTTAAATCGTAAAAAATAACATTGGAAATACACAAATTAAATATATGGAAAACAACAGAAAATGCAATAAAATGTTTAATAACAAAATTGCTTCTTTCTTACGGGATGCGCACTTTTTCAATTATAAAAACAAGACAATGAAAATACGTATACTTCCATAACAATGCATATTACGAATTGTAATAATATAAATTCATTGAAATGATACATTTTTCAGGGTAGTTAAGAATAAAATTTGTTGTAAAATAAGAAACAAATATTACAGTTATCATGATAAATAAAATTCTTACTTTATATTGAAATATCTGAATAAGAAATCCCAGGCCGACGTGATGAGAGTGTGCTCGTTAACGCCAAAGGAGATTTAACAAAAGAGAATTCACAATCACCAAATTACAGTTGTCAATGCTTTGTTACATATAGTATTTCATTCCACTCTCAACCGTGGCCACTCTCGTCCTGGAAAGCGGGTCCGAAGCATTTTTCTACAGCTTTGTTCGCGGCTCGAATTCTAATAGATTCGGAGCAACTCAGATTTTCAATATGATGACCGCGGACCAAAAAAAGAAAAAAAAATCAATTTTATTTTCGCCCCGAAAATTCTACTTTTTCCTCGCTAATTTTACCTTCGCCCCGCAAATTTTACTTTCTGCTCGCTAATTTTACTTTCGCCGGAAATTGGCCATTTCGGTCGAGTGTGGAATAAATACATTATCGAGCGCGACGCGCGAGAGCTTACAGTCGCGCGCCCTAGGCGCGCTGAAAAGTGAGAGCCGCGCGCTCAGCGCGCGATGTGAATGTACCCACTCAGCCGGCACATTTTTTCAAATCGAAAGTAAATACAGTCATGATAATGGCGATGCTGGTTAAAATAATAATAAAAAAGAATTCAAACAAAACAATGAAAAAAAAATAGTTTAAAGAAAAAAAACGCTGACATAATTTTACAGGTGGTTAATAGAAAGCTGAAGATTTGGACTTCAAAAAATTATTGCCCATTTTTTTCTTCGAAAATTATATTTTTTTGGCTACATGACAATGTGTAACTTTTCAATGTCACAAAAATGAGGTTTCTAGCGATTAAAATACATCAGAAAAAAATTCAAAAAGATCAAAGATTGGAAAATAAGTGTACTACAGAATTGAAAAATGCTCACGTTTGAATTTTTAATGCATTTTGATTAGTAGATAGATTTTGATTCCTAATTCTCATGATTTTTTTCTATATATTATATTCAGTACATGCACTTTGTATTGAATATTAGGTATATTTTTTGGCTGAAAATTGAAGGATTTTATAGAAAATTCAACTATTTAGTCTAGCCACCTTGACGCATATTTTCACTAGTTTTCGGTCATCCAGAGGAATGATAGACTATGATAGGCTACTAAAATAAAAAAAGTATATGCATTTTCTGTGATTATTTACAAAAATTATTTATTAACTAACATAACTTCGGAAATAATCCCACAGATTTTAGCAACTATTTTAGAGAAAATTAACTACCGGAAAAATGATCATTTCGAGAAAATCACCCAAATATCAAATATTAGATTTTCTATATTATTTTTAAAACTATATGTATTTAACATATATGGGTAATTGTCAAATTGTAGGCAAATTTTAGCACCTACAGTGGCAATCATATTATTATTAGGAATTAAATATTTTACAACGGAAATTGATCTTATCACATGTAAAAATTTTAAACCCAAAAGGGGCAGTTATGAAAATAAGAAATAATAATGAATACATGCGCACGCGCATATAATCAGTCGCACGCTGTTCTATTGCACCGTACGGTGATGCCACGAGAAAAGTGTTAAAGTTGAACATTTTTTTTAATGTTTATAAAAATAACAGATTTTAATTATAGAAAGTCACCCTGTTATGAAAGAAAACGCTGCCAAGCAAGTAACGGAGTGGTTTTTATAATTTATTTTCACCCCGAAAATGGTTTTTAACGCACGTACGGGAATGACGTTTTTGTTGTCAAGATGCACTTTTCAGTTTTAATATCGGATTCACAAAAAAGAGAGTTATTCGTTTAGGCTCAATTTTATAAAATCTTGTATTGACCGATACACTTAATATTTATGTATTTATTACTCAACTATAACTACAATATTTTACTAGAAAAAAATACGTACGCTAATGACGTCTGAAATGGCAAAACTTGAGGGACAGACTTCAAGGCTTTTACAATATTATTTATTCGACTTAAAAAATGTGTATACATTAAATTTATGTATATGTGAAGTTTGCAAACTTGATGCGTTTAGCGTTTTTCAGGTTACTGTCTAAAAAAAAGGAGAAAATCAGTTTATCCTTGTGCAAAGTGAGGTTGGGACGCCGTACGGTAATGACGTTTCGGGTGTTCTTATATTAAATTAAAGTAAATAGGAACAGAAAAGAAACAAAAAGAACTGACCATTTTGTAGAGGATGATAATAAGTGCTTATTAAATTCAAGACAAAAAATCAGCACGAGTTTCTGAATTAATGTTATATTAATGTTATATTATATTAATTATTATATCGTCAACGGCGATACCACGCTGAAAACACCAGTTCCCGTTAGATCACTGAAGTTAAGCAGTGTTGGGCGCGGTTAGTACTTGGATGGGTGACCGTTCGGGGAATACTGCGTGTTGTTGACCCGTCGTGGGTGTGGTGGACCCACACTGGTAGTATTTATCCACCTAGAAACACTACCCGAATCGGGTAGTGAGGCAATGAACTTTCGAGTTCGAAATGCTAATCAATTTTTTTTTTTTTTTTTTTTTTACTGGGACTTCAAGTTTGCCTTCATTTTGACAATTACTCATACAAGCATCTAACATACTAAAATTTTGTCCATCTTCAATCAAACGCATAATTGGTTGAACAGTCAATTTTATAGTTATCAATATTATTCTTAAATATATCAACGTCAAGTAATACAATTTTTGAAAGATATTATAATAAAATAACAAATTTTGATTTTTTTCAATATCGCAAACAAAGAAAAACTACTACACTGGAACCTGGATTGCCGTAAACTGAATTTCAGCTTTCCGAGAATTGATGCCGCCCGGGTGAAAATATTTGGTCTTGATTTTGTCTCGAATGTCTCCAATATGTCTTCAGGACCATGATGTCTGGTTCCGTCTCACCAGCTAGATATTGGAGATATACAGACTTCTCTTGTATTTATGGCTATTAACTGTGCCAAGAGAAGGCCAGGTGGACTTGTCTTAAGGCAAGAAGTGTAAGTCTTGATAAATATACCGAATTACTCTTAAAGAAAATTATATTGCCACTTTGGGGCTTTAACATTTGCCAGGGTCAAAATTAGAGAAGTTTTAGTTTTTAAAATTTATTGTCCATTATTCTCCGACCTCTATAAGCTATGAACCCCACCAGCAGGACCTGCCATTTCCAGGAATCATTTCAGGAAAAAACCTGTAATTTTGTAATGAATAATTTTTAAATAAGCAATTCGGAACCTGTCTGTCTCAATAACTGCAGGCATATAAAATTTTCCATAAAAATATTGAAACTGTCATTTTCTAGAAGTATCTAGTGAACTGTTGGCGATAGGAAAAAATGGACAAAATTTTTAGATTCGCCATCCAAACAAAATAATTATAGCAGATAAGTAAACTTATCAATACATGCAAAACAAATACCATGAAGATAAATAATATAATCATTCTATACAGTTTGAAGCGTATTAGTGATGACCCTTAAGACATCAAAAATAATCTGGCTCCGTCTCACCAGCTAGACATACAGATGACTTGGCATTGTCTTGGATTGGTCTTTACCCAAGACAAAATCAAGACCAAATATTTGTACCCGGGCGCGGGCGGTGTCGCGATGAGTGGAGCTGCGGGCCGAGAGGGGATGATGTGTTCAGTGAAGCGTGACAAACAACACAGGGGCCAGATTCTCTGCACGTTAGTTGCATCAGGATGCGTCATAACTCCAAATCCATCAGAAATTGATTTTGCGACACTGCCTGCTTACGTTTGGAGTCCCTAAATTTATGTCCAAGGGCAAAACCGAAACCATTCCCAATTTCAGGTTCCAGTGTATCTTCCTTGATTGTTATGTCTCAAAACAAAAATTTTAAAGATTTTAAGTGCGTACCATAAATCCCATAGCATTGAGTCGTTTATGGAATTTTTATGAAAAAAGTGATTGCAATTTGTAGTTAATATATGACATATTTCGAGGAATAAGAATGGAAAAATGAAAATTGAAGTAGTTTCTAAATTTCGTTATCCAAGTCTAAATCATCTTCAGAAAACAAAGAAGATTCAATTATTTTCCTCGTTCTTTTGACTCGAAACATTTAAATTCGATTCCATTTCTTTAGTAAATCGTCTAAAGAAGATTACACTTGAAAATACATCCACGCTAGACCATATTGAGAATCACGGTGGCCCGTTGACAGATAAATTTTACTTCCCTATCGAACTTTTCAAGTCGATATCGGTTATTGGTTTTCGTCTTACTCCTGTTTGCTGAGATATTCAGCGATATATGTAAGCATGCAGCACCCAGAGGGTGGAAGCATATTAGTTATTACAGCTATATTTCATCGATATTGTGGCTGAACCCTTTCTTTGACAAATAGCAACGCTGGCCTTCCAAGAGAATACAAATGTACGAGGCATTTATTTTTATGCTATATTTTATATATTTCAAACTGCGACAAAAATAGTTTCCGTATATATTTACGGCAATGCCTTTCACAGATTTATACAGATTTATTATAATATGAAACGCTGAAAGCAAAAGAGAACTAAAAAAAAACGTACGCAGAAGCGAAGTAAAAACGCGCGAGAGCAAAAACGACCTAAGAAAAGGCGAGAGGAAAAGCGACCCAAGAATGGAGGGGAAGGGTTCCCCCACTTTGCTCCTTTACATCACGTGGTCGGTGTCTCTCCTCGACGGTCAACTCGGCCAGCCTCGTGTAAAGCCGAAAATGCACGAGCACGTACCCGAGGCTAGGGCCGAGCTGGCCCGACTTCACGATTCGGTTTCGTTGGCTATTAGGAGGTTTGGGTT
>CAKNXH010001080.1:373825-436618 GCA_932178445.1 Andricus quercusramuli
AACCCAAACCTCCTAATAGCCAACGAAACCGAATCGTGAAGTCGGGCGAGCTCGGCCCTAGCCTCGGGTACGTGCTCGTGCATTTTCGGCTTTACACGAGGCTGGCCGAGTTGACCGTCGAGGAGAGACACCGACCACGTGATGTAAAGGAGCAAAGTGGGGGAACCCTTCCCCTTCATTCTTGGGTCGCTTTAGGGATGGGCGATTCTCTCGAAAAGATCGATTCGTGAATCGATCCAGGATCGAATTTATTAAGATCGATTCAGAAAAAAAATCGAATCAGAAGAATCGATCTTGAAAGAATCGATCTTTAAAGATCGATGTAAAAATGTCCTAAATAGTTTATATTTACCTATAAATCATCACATTTATTCAATTTCAAATAAAATGATTAAACATCGACAATTAGACACTGTTTATTCCTTTTTTCACAAAAAAACTTTGTAAACCAGGAAAAATGCTTAAATGTTTGTTCATTTATATTGGAAATAATTTACTATTGTTCTATTGTCTACTAAAATATACTCAAATATACTAGTCCGTCATGGTCGAACAAACTATAGTCTCGCCACGCGCAATTAAAAAAAGTCAATCAATTAGACGGCTCCCTACAAATGCAACTTTGATGTCATAAAAAGTTTCGGACTCCCTTTCTAACAATAAGGGATAGAGAAAGAGATCTATTCCATTTCGAAACTTTGATAATAAACATTTTGAGCGCAGGCTGCATTTGCGCTTAGATTGAGATGCAGTCTGGGGCACAAAAGAAGAAATTATACACGGAAAAAATTAGTTGTTGAAATTTTGAATGACTGAGTCAACCACTCTAGGATAGGGTTAAACGTATGTCATAAATTGGAAGAATCGCCTTACAAACCTTGATTGATAAATGTTTAAAAAGTAGAAAGAGTTGTCGAAAGTACAAAATAATTTCAATGAAAATGTGAAGACCAGAGGAATAGAGTTCTTTAAACACTGATACACTAATGCTTCGAAGCCAGTCAATGAAACTTTCGATGACTCCTAACGAGTTTTTAGAAAACAGTATAGCCAAGTGAAAAAATATATATTTCGCGGTTATATTTACTATATTGTTATTCACATAGACTCACGCTTAAGTTATATTTTTTTTACAGATACACACGAACCTATGAAAAATCGAAAGAAATTTTGCGGCGGGATTAACACATTGAATATTTTGCAAAAATGTCAGTGAAAAGTCAAATTTAAATCCGCGCTTATTTGTTCATTGCCGGTGACCGCGACTCCATTCAGACTGATACATATACCACTTCACCTCAGCATCCAATGTGACTGTACATTGTGAATATATACATATGTAGAAGACAGTCAACGAATTCTTCGACAACTTATAAATCAGTTATTCGTTTCTGTGCTAGAGTTATTGTATTCCAAATCGTTTAGAATCTGGAGGACTTTTTATGAACAATTGAATGTTTGCCTTGAACTTTGTCAAAATCTGCTGAATAAAAATTCGAAAACTGATGTTCCTAGATTGTCTTCCAATAATTCGATGACTTTTTTCACTTTTTCGATGAAGTCTGCGGTTCTTTAATCAAAATTATACGAGATTCTAAAAAAAAAGTGGCCTATCTTAGAATGGTTGACTAGTCAAATGAAGTTTCGACAACTCATTTTTTCCGTGTAGAAGCAATAAAGATAAAAATGTACGCCGTGGTCGCGAAACTATAGGACGGACAGATAAATAAAAATGAAAGAATCGCTTCTTCGATTCTGGGGGTAAAGAATCGATCCAATGAAAAATCGACTCGCAAAGAATCGATTCAAAAGATCGATCTTTTGAGTGAAAAAGATCGATCTTCGAAGAATCGATTCAGAATCGCCCATCCCTAGGTCGCTTTTCCTCTCGCCTTTTCTTAGGTCGTTTTTGCTCTCGCGCGTTTTTACTTCGCTTCTGCGTACGTTTTTTTTTAGTTCTCTTTTGCTTTCAGCGTTTCATATAATGTAATTAATTTGATCATTTATTTTTACAGCAATCCCACCTACATTACAGGAAATACACCGGTTTTCAAAGTTCAGTTTCAGATCACATTAGCAACGTAATTGTGATTTCGTCTTCTAAAGTTTCTTTTATCGCTGAACAATTTTCCAATGATTTTTTCTGCTATTAAGCCGTTAAAATCAACGTTTTTTGGATTTCAAACCAAATGAATAGAAGAAGTATGTCAAGCTTACTAAATAACACTATTGGAAAATTTTGTTGTTATCAAAAATTGATTTCAATATTCATTTTGATAAGAATATTATTATGAACTTTTTTCTTAAAAAACGCAATGACATCCCAATAATTAAATACTACATTTTATATTTTCAAATAAATCTGTTACGTTCAATAGAACCCGTAAGTGGAAAGATAAAAATACTTGCATCATGTCAGCAATTTTATTTATTGCATAACCTTGTATCGGGCGATGTGAGAAGAGTTGAAAGCATATGAAGTGTGCTGGGAAAAATAGGGTGAATATGAATATTTATGAAAAAGTTGTTTCTACTTCCGCAATAAACTCGCTGTCGTCAGTCAAGTATCATAAATAATATACACAAAGTGAATGTGTCACTTAGCCGCAGAGAAAAACTTGTCATATACATTTTCTTAATTTTCAAATATTTTAGTTACAAATAACTTTTAGGGGACTATGTGAGTCCAGAATAAAAGTATAGAAGATACGAATATTTATTATGAAAAACCGAAACTGTTTTCATGATTTTGTGAGAATTTTAAGTACTTTTTTCTGCCATTTTATTCATTTATTTTAAGCAAAGAAACATAGGCTCTGTAAAATATTTTGTTTCAAGACTGCTTTAGTATTACTGCCATATTAGGAAAAACCTTACGTGAATAACATTAACATTTGTGTCGACTTTACGATTGCATCGGCAGGTAGAAAAAAAGAAACTGTCATCGCAAAGTCACTCACGTAAGTTTTCCTTAACCCTTGTGTTGCAACCGGGGTACCCGGGTACCCATCAGCATACATTTTGTTAAATAAATTTTTTTCTAATAAAGATAGGATAGGACGAATGCTTCTCGAATATACATGATTGCACCGATTCTCTATCGAAATTTGCATTGCACTTTAAATCAAAACACTCCCAAAAAAGGTTTTTGGCGTTTATTTTAGGAACGGTGCATCAGAAAAAAATTTCTTTTACAGACAAATAGTTCTTACAATTTACGATAAGAATGCTAGTATAAATTTTTCCTCTGCAGGTCATACCGTCTAAGTAATCAACCATCAAAGTAGGGGGTGAGTTTTACTTCGCGGGTGGCACGCACCTTCATGCTAAACCTAACACGAAAAAAATATGTTGGGCCCTTTTTGCAAAAGCCCAATAATTAATTTTTTTTCTCATATCATTGAGTACTTAGATCTTATTTAAAAATAAAAAATTGAAGGAACTACACGAATAGAAATATTAGTTTCAATTGGTTTTTATGAAAATATATTGAAAACTTAGAAAAAATACTTTTTTACGAAAAGGGTGCAACAGATTGTTTTTCATGTTAGGCTTCAAATACTTGAGAGGCATTTCCAAGGATGAATTAGAAAGAAACCCTGATGCTAGTTTTAGGTTGGGTGTGGTGTACTTTAAGGGTCGAGAGCGAACTTGAAAATTTGTTTGTGAATCTCAAAAAATGAGGCAAGTCTTTTATCACCAAATAACAGAAATAAAGAGGGTGATACTTCGAAAAAACTTTATTTTTTTTAGATCACCCTAGCTCTCTTGGATGTTAAAATATGGGACAGCGAACGATCTAAAGACATTAAAGCTGAGTATCTAGATGGTAAGTCATACAAGTTGGATGTCAAATTTGACATTCCTGGATTAAAAAATTTGACATTCAGATTTGGTGGCATTCTTAGCGTTCATAAATAAAGATTTGCGAGTCTCCGTGAAACTTTTTAAGGGGTTGAAGTTGTCAGTTAGGTTAACTATTAGCGCAGAGTCACGGTCAGCTTCATGTGAAGTTTAATACATTTTGCTGGTTCCCGTGCTAACATATGTAATCTCGGAACATTCGAAATATAAACTTGAAAAATATGCATGTGTAACGCACACTGAGATGTGATGTACAGCCAAGTTAGTGCCCATTCTTGATTGCTTATTTCTCTGACAAATAGTGCGAATTTACATACTATTCTACTCTCCAGCGAATCTAGCGGTCTAGCGCATTTCCCAAGGCAAATAATTGAACTCAAGAGAACTCATGGCTATGGCACTCTCATCACACCTATATATACGTATTTGGTGCATAACAGTAGATTTTATGCCGAACAGGAATTTAATTTCGTGGACTACTTACATAAATCATGCTCTGAACAAAAGAGCAAATAAATTGTAACGAAATATACCTCACTGATATATAAAAGGATTAATAAACATAGTAAGTTTTATTTTTTGTGTCAATTTTTCACACCAAGAGCTTTCATTTGAGCCATCCATGAAGAAAATCAGACTTTTCCCCATTTCTCTTATTTTTCTTATTTTGTAAGATTTGGTAGGAAGTCCTCATGTAGTCGGTAAAATAACTGCCCGTCCATTACTAGGCCTAGCGCAAAAACTATTAGGTCTACTCAGTTAATTTTGTACATGGAGATTTGCTTCACATATCTGAAGCGACGAAGAATAGTAAGAGCCCTAAGGAAAACGACCAGCATATCGTTGCTTGAAAATTTAGGCCTTTTGATTCAAAATGACTCTGTTTCTGCACCTAGAGCAAAAATACTAGGTCTATCGACCTCATCTTTTGCATGAAGATGTGTCTCACGAGGACATTATTGTCTGTTGAATTAATGTCTTAGGCTTAAGATTGTTGCAGCCAATATGTCGAAGGCATTTTTGTTATAGTTGGATTTTTATTTTTCTGAATAGTCTTTGCAGGGCTGTCCTGGTATATATTATCAGTCACGGACGCATTTTTGTAATGCAATCAAGTGATCTGATAAGAGCAGTCTGCTTAATTAGACATATTGGGGAAAGCCTGGTTTTTACTTCATCATTCATGGACTAGCTTGCAGCCAAGTGCATGATGGAGGGGCCTACAGCTTGAGGTGGGATCTGAACCGCCACAATCTCGGTAAAGGTACATAGACAAATTTCCAGAATCTTAAAATTTACATCCACTGTACTGTACGGTAGCGAGCCCTGGACATACCGAGAAGAGGGTCAAGAGTAAAATTAACGCATTTGACATGCAATACCTGGGCATCGCATCGTGTGCAGCAAAACGCTAATGGGAAAAGTCAGTAACATGAGAATCCTCAAAGAATGTGGTATAGATGAGAAACTATGTGACAAGAGTGGAAGAAGCTTGCTGAGATGATTTGGACATGTTGAGAGAATGCAAGATGAACGATTCACAAACAAGTATATCGAGGTAAGGTAAATGGTATTGTACCCAGAAGCAGACCAAGGAAAGAGTGCTTGGAATGTGTAAAAAAAATACAAGAGAATACATAAGGAAATGCATGGACGTGAAGGAAGCTAAAGAGGTATGTCAGGACGGAAAAATGTGGCGACTAATAGTTTATAATAAATGCGTGATGAAGAGTGCCAGTTCAGTGAATGACGCCTGAAACGAAAGCCCTTAGATACTAATGGGTCCGAGTGGAGAGCTTTACATGATGACTTTGCGAAGCTCTTCGCCTAGGGTGATCGCTAGAGAGATTGATGAGTGACCTGAGGCACAATTCCCTTCCTCACCGAGTCCAGAAGGCGACTGTTTTCACCTCCAACGCGCGCGGCTGGTGTGTAAGGATAACAGCAGGAAAAGACGAACTCCAAACTACACCATGTTCCTAATTTTTTTACCTACAACATCATCGCTAAAGATTTCGAACATCGTAATTAATTAATTTATAACATCCTCATCTCATTATGCATCTTGACTTATTGTTAGTCCGTGGCTGATGATGAAAAACCGGGTGCACCCGAGAACAAGTTAATAAATAAAAAAATAATAATTGAATTCCTCTGTGACCTACCTGCCTCAATTTATTCCAAGAACAATCCCCTCTCTGAGTGCGAAAACCTGTATAATCAGCTGGTTTGAACCTTTTCTCAAACATTGTCATGACTCCTACATCCTCTCTACTATTTTAAATCTCATAAAAATGCATTGCACAATGTCAGCTCATTAGATGCTATCCACGTCGTAAAAAATTTGCAAAAGAAATTACTACAAAAAGAAGGTGCTTAAATTTGACGGCAAACACACAAATTTTCTTGATATTCACATGCATTTTTTTGCAATATTTTTATAGGATACTTCAAACTTTTCTTGAATAGATTTCTCAAGCAGTTTTTTTGAATTCTATTCAATGAATTATCACAATATATAGAATTGAACGTAACTTTTACTTTAAATGCTAGATATCACAAAGTAAACAAGACAGAAACTGATTCTAAAATAGATTATTTGTGAGACCATATTAGAAAGCCCAAAAAAGGATCCCAGATAAAAATGAATGCCTAGTTTTTACTGTGTAGAAGAGAAGAATATGGTTATTACTTAAAGCCCTCAAAGAGAAAATCTATTTTTGTTTAGCTTTTAAGACAATAAACAATAATCAAAAGTCAAAACTTACCATTTTTTCAATTTATTCTTCAAGCTTGGTGTACATTAATAATTAATTAGCAATTTTATAACAAAATATTATAAGGGATGTTCAAATGGGTTTGCACTGATTGTCAGATATATCTTAAAAAATAATATAACGGAGAACATATCCATGCAAAAGATGAGATCGATAGACCTCGTAATTTTTCCTCTAGGCATTTCACTCAGAGCTTTCACTATTTTTCCCAGGGGGCTGACACGATTATTATGATTATAGTTCCCAACTTGACTCAGCGGGCAGAATGTGAAACTGTGGCGCTGATCGCCTTTCGCCCAATTGTTGATTGAAATTTCAAATAAAAATCTAACGATTCCTTGCATTTTTTTAATTTTTCAGCTGTGGAAAAAGCATACATATCTTTTGTGGATAAAAATTAGATAAAAAATTAGGAGATTGAATATCATATGAGAATGAATTTGACTCTTTTCAAATTTTATTGAAATTTAATAATTCTTGTAGTGACATTTTTTAAATAAAAATATTTAAATAAACGGAGTGTACGACTGCAGCGAAAATATTTGTGCTGCGTACACTGAACTGCGGTGCACTTACCTTAAATTAAAAAATTGTTCTTAAAAATAATTATTGAAATGTAAAGGAGGCGTTAAGTTAGGAAATCAATTTGTTTTTATTTAATAAGAATTGATTACAAATTTATGTAATTTAACACAAATTTTCGTACAAAATTTTTACTTGAATTTACTAGTATTTTTGCCCTGTTGAAAGTACCTACGAATAATAACTCAATGTTCCGACCATGTATATCGTTTTTACCAAAGTCTTTGGAGCAAACGACTTGGTTGGGTTTCACTTCAAAATTTTCTCGATTTATAGCATTTCGCCACGAAGAAATACTATTTTTCGGAACGGTGAAAAAGTATATTTCTTCGTCATTTTCAGCTTCTTTCGAGTTTTCCAGATCACGATCTGTACTTTTTGCTTTTTTGGCCTTTTTGTCCTTTTCTTCGTAATCCGAGTTGCAATATAGAACAATGCAACGATGGCCTCCCATAGTTTACACTTTTTGTTTTCATTAAGTACCATGGCAAAACATCACTTTGTACACTCTTATCACATAGATCACTTTTTTAGGCATTTTACCTAGATGTAATGTATTTGAAGAAATTCAATAAAATGTCAAAATATGAAAAATATATATCACCGACGCGGCCATTTTTGTTTATTCGACACTTTAGTTCTGTGACAAATTTAAATTCAAACAAAAAATTTGGCGAAAGGCAATCAGCGCCACAGTTTCATATTTTGCCCGCTGAGCAAGGCCGGGAACCAACTGTCTATAGACTGCAATGGCTGGCGTGACATACCCCTGATTTTTCCTTACATTAGACATGTGAAGTATATCTCTATATGTGAAAAATGAAGTTTTCTCATCGTGAACGTTTTATCAGCGTTTGTTTCGTTCTGAAAGTAGCCGTTTACACAACAGGAGGAGCGAGAGCGAATGAGAATGCGCGCAGTACAATAATGAGCCTATAATACTCCTAGTTACGACGATTATGGTTGCGTCAACCTAACCTCTTCAGACGTGATAACATGTGGATCATAAGTTTGATACGTAAAGTGTCGTTTGCAAAAAGGAGGAAAACGTCTTTCTATCCAAACATGAATTGACAATAACGAGGTGTAGATGATTATAGAAGTGTCATTCGGTAAATTTGAATAAGTTTAATTGCTGAAAGATTAGGCTTGAGATCAAAGTAATTTGATTGCTTCTAGATTGCGGGGAAAAACAAGTAAGTAATACCCGCGCAAATAAGTGAGCAAGCTCATGCCTTCCACCAAAATAAGAAATAATATTATTCGTAGTTTGTTTGTCAATGATAGATGGTAGAAATGACTGTCATGAATTGCACATTAAATAAGACACAGTGTGTAGGCGTACAATTTTTATAAGATATTAAATAGTCATCACTGTATAATTGAAATTTTTGTGGAATAAAAGCTTTGGACACAACACTTTTGGAATAACAGTTATTATTTCTTAAATTTTTACACAATGTCCTTCGACAAATTATCGGAAAAGCCTGAAATGTTAATATTCACTTCCTACCAGAGGAGTACCATCTGAAGAAAATTTCAATGTAATAAGAAAGTATAGAATATAGGATGAATGGCTAATATAATAATCCATGTGATGGCATTTTGATCTTTAGAATAAATGTTCCAGCTTTAATTTTATACGTAATACTTTTCCCACTTGTTCTTCATTTATCAAAATTATGACTCCAATTTTCTTCTATCCACCTCGTACTGGTTTCCCCTACCCCTCTGTGAAAAAAAAAAGAACTGTTTGGAAAAGGTGCTACGCTCGACCCTCGTTAATCTTTGACTTACTTGGCGGAGAATATGAAGGGAAATCCAATTATTGTAGTGGAAACTGAAGGAATATATACTTGTTTATAAAATTTACAATAATTATTCGATCATGAAGGTTTTCTTTCACTATAATATTCTTTTACAACAAAATTCTTAGAATATAATTTGGAAAAATTAACATAGTAAAAATAAAAAAGTTCACTTCAAAAAAAATCATTTGTTAATACAAATTTGTTGTTCAATTATTTTTTCGAGAACTGAAATGGGGTTTTGATATAAAACCACTGAATTTTCTTTCTATAGAGTAATTTCAGAAAAAATTATCAGCATATGAAAAAAGTCCAAAATATATGTTTTATTTCGAAAAATTATGACAAATTTTGTGTCCGATGGGTTATAACATCGATTTTCGGATTAGGTTATATGAGTTGAAATGCCTCAAATATGAAGCATAATTCTCTACAACTTTTCCAGATTCAACGGCCTGTTATTTTGTCGAGAACCTTGTATAACATTGATAAGCTTAAATAAATGAGTTTTTCTATAAAGTTTACTAAATAAAAACAGAGCAAAAAGCTAATTATAAGTAGGTATATAACCTTTTTTCGTATAAGTTCTAACAAATGTAATGAAGTTTGAATATATAGAGGATACACTATATTCACACTACAAATGTGCATTAAAAAAAATTCTAATACATTTGCTGCATAACTTATAAAAATGCACCACATTGAGATATCTATGAAAAAAGTAGCTTTATTCTCAGCAAAGTTCTCCAAGAGGCTAATTCTCAAAGGATATATTTGCCTTTACTCTGCCTTCTTCTCCCTCTGTTTCCATTTTCACTGAACTATACTATTAAGTGCCAAGTTGCATCATTCAGTATTCCTTTCTAGATGAATCTATCATGAGTGACATGCATAATTCAAGAATAGGGACAGAATTCTTACACGTAATACAGTATTTAGAAAATGCATTTATTTATATGCGTGTAGATTGCACGTATCGTACAACAACTATAATATTATATTTTTAAGAATATTCTAAGGGGGGGGCCTGGAGCGGCAAAAAACACACTTTTTTGTGAATTTTTTCCAGAAACGCCTTTTCAAAAAGATGATTTGCGGTGCCCACTGTATCTCATCGTAGAATTAACTAAATCGCAAAATCCCAACGGTGTGTATGAGTTTTTTTTCTTCATTTTTACATTTTTGGTAGTCATTTTAAGCAAAAATTGCAATATTTTACGAAAAATTCGGCCATTTTGTAGCTGTAATTTTTTTTTGTTTTTAGAAAAAAAAATAAAAAAGATCGTTGGGGGGAGCTAGTTTGAATGTTATTGTAAAAATCTGAAAAAATCTGAGTGCAATATTGAATTGTAAAGAACACAATCCATACGCGCCAGAAATTAATAATCAATTAATAGCGCCAATTCAATTAGGAATGATCCAACAAAAATTATCCTATATATACATATATGTATAATTAAAAAAAGGGTTAAACCATTTCCTGGTTACGTCAAATAACGGCTGCAAATATTTGAGTAGTTTACTTACTCCTGATCATTTAGGGACTCAATTGATAAGTCATTCGTAAATTTAGAATTAAACTTGAATGTCTGTACATAAACGAAAAATAGGTGAAGGGTATGGAATGTCGATTAGATGATACATTCAGTCAAGTTGAAGTTGTGGTTAATATATTTGTCATAATATATTGTCAGATGTATTGGAGTCAATATAAAATCAAACTGAACAAACTTTTTCCATCATATAGACAGACGAAATTCGTTATTTGATTCTAATTAAGGATAGCTAATTTTTTTCTTTTGAAAATGTTCCAAAATGAGATATTTTTTGATTTTATAATTTAACACCTGAAGTACCGGGCGGGGTGAATTGACCCCTTTCGATTTTTAAAGTGGTAAATCTCCACAGCGGTTGCTTGCGGAGATATGCGTTTTGTGGCTTTTAAATATTTACGAATACGAGTCTTTGACAATTATTCCCGAAATATCGGATGCGCGCTTTAAAAAAATCGAGTTTTCATAGCCTGTTACCGGCAGGGGTCAATTGACCCCTATAGCGTTTTGGCTGGTATTTCATTACCTTGTTCCACTTCTGCGCAGCAGGTCTGATTTATATCGTCTCTATAACGTGTGTGTAATATTTCTAATCCTATGAGCACTATTACCGTTCTTCTATTTAACAGCAAATAGATGATATACTACCTTCTGGAGTTTGCATTTATGGTCGTTTCATCTTCTACTCTGCTTCAAAACATTTTCCGACTATCATTTCTACTACTGGTGTATAACGTTCTAAGTTTATACACGGACAAAATCAGTTGTTGAAATTTTAAATGACTGAGTCAACCACTCTAGGATAGGGCTAAGCGTATGTCATAAATTGGAAGTATCGTCATTAGAAACTTTGATTTATACATATTTAAAAGATTATTTAAAAATCTATGACGCATCGACCGTAACTAATCCCTAACAACTAAACCCCACGGCTAACCTAACACATTTGAATATTTTGCACAAATTC
Organism: Andricus quercusramuli; assembly: GCA_932178445.1. Taxonomy (NCBI): domain Eukaryota; kingdom Metazoa; phylum Arthropoda; class Insecta; order Hymenoptera; family Cynipidae; genus Andricus; species Andricus quercusramuli. Next base: position 385,377 of record CAKNXH010001080.1, read on the forward strand.
CTGTAAAGAGCCAAATTTAACTCCGCGCTCATTTTGTTCATTGCCGGTTACCGCGACTCCATTCAGACTTGTGCATACACCACTCCCGTGTGAACACAAGCGTCCAATATGACTAAAAATTGTGCATATATAGATATGTAGGAGACAGTCAATGAATTCTTCGATAACTTATAAATCAGTCATTCGTTTCTGTGCTTAAGAGTTATTGTATTTCAAATCTTTTGGAATCCGGAGGACATTTTATAAAAAATTGAATGCTTGCCTAAAACTTTGTCAAAATCTGCGGAATAAAAATTCGAAAACTGATGTTCTTAGATTGTGTTCCAATAATTCTTGGACTTCTTTCACTTTTTCGATGAAGTCGGCGGTTCTTTAATAAAAATTATACGAGATCCTAAAAAAAAACGTGGCCTATCCTAGAAATGGGTGACTCGTCAAGCAAAGTTTCGACAACTTATTTTTTCCCTTTAGTAAAGCGCTAGGAATAACCGGATCGGGCAGTACAGCGGCACCAAACGATTTAGCTTGCTTTAGTAGTTTAGATGCTGCAGTAGCAGCATCTCAAAATGATAGTAGATTTAAGACTTGAATATCTGCACGTTAGGGCGTTAGGCGGTACTATCTTACCCATTGAATATCTACGTTTGAAGATCAATTTTTCTTCGTGCATCTTGAGAAGCATCTATATTTATTATGTAAGGTTCAATATTTTTATATAACTTCCCCCTTCCTCAAACAATCACCTTTATTTGAACACTCAAGACTTTCCTTTACAATTTATATTGGGTGACGGATAACGCAGATATGACAAGTGGCATTCTAGAAACTATGATCACATTCGTAAAATTAAGTCTGGGTTGAAGATATCAATGGTCAGACAAGCCGCATATATATGTAGAAATTGGGTTCGGAAGACCTTGCCGCACTTCTGTTACTTTGAAGGAGGACTTCCATTTGGGGGGGGGGGGGGGGGGATGCCCCGCCGCAGAGAGGCATGCGGCTGGAAACACAAGCCGCCGACGTGATATTCCCAGAACCTTTCTTGGGAACGTCTTCTGATACGTGGACATTTACTTGCTTCCGAGAACCTTCCTGGAACTTGTTTCGGAATTCTTTGAACCTTCCATTGGAATGTTCCAGGAAGATTCAAAGAAACTTTTGTGCTATCCAGGATTTTTCAAGGCGCAAATGTAATGTGCCGCAAGAGAGACATCTCGCAAAGAGACTTGCTGCATATGCCTTCATAAGGACCCCTTAATTCTCTTTTGGTACAAAAATTACTCCATCATTCTGAAGTTTTCAAATTTGAAATTTTAGAAACAATTAGAGAAGGAATGTATTTTACTTATTCTGCTTTCAAGTTGAGTCACGCCTGAAAATTATTATATCTCGAATAGAAACTTCGCTTTATTGTGTAGGACACTAAAATCCGTTTTACGGGTGCGCAATAAATTGCAGACTCATATTAGTTCCGTTCTTACTACCTACTTCTGTTCACAAGTGCAGCAGCCTGCAATGACGGAGTTGACAATCAAGATGATAAATTGTCTATACAATTTTTCGGACAATATATCTCGTGATAAGACTTATTTACAGTCAACTAAACTTCGTGTTATACTCTACAAATTTTAAACTCTTGTGCAGTGGAAGAAATTACACATTTTCGTTAGCTTTAGGAAAAATTATTGCAGTATTATAGAGGCGGATAGTAATACGGAAGGAATTTTTATAATGGCGACTCGCTTCTGCACGGAAAAAATTAGTTGTTGAAATTTTGAATGACTGAGTCAACCACTCTAGGATAGGGCTAAACGTATGTCATAAATTGGAAGAATCGTCTTACAAATTTTGATTGATACATGATTAAAATGTAGAAAGAGTTGTCAAAAGTACAAAATAATTTCAATGAAAAGGTGAAGACCAGAGGAATAGAGTTCTTGAAACACTGATACACTAATGCTTCGAAGCCAGTCAATGAAACTTTTGATGACTCCTAACGAATTTTTAGAAAACAGAATAGACAAGTTAAAAAAATATATATTTCGCGGTTATATTTACTATATTCTTATTCACATAGACTCACGCTTAAGTTATATTTATTTTTACAGACACACACGAACCTATGAAAAATCGAAATAAATTTTGTGGCGGCATTCGAACTACCTAACACCTATCGAACGCAATTTATCCCTAACAACTAGACCACACGGCTAACTTAAGACATTGAATATTTTGCACAAATGTCAGTGAAGAGCCAAATTTAAATCCGCGCTCATTTGTTCATTGCCGGTGACCGCGACTCCATTCAGACTTATACATATACCACTTCACCTGAGCGTCCCTACGTTTTAATATACAAGCATCCAATGTGACTGTACATTGTGAATTTATAGATATGTAGAAGACAGTCAAGAAATTCTTCGACAACTTATAAATCAGTTATTCGTTTCTGTGCTAGAGTTATTGTATTCCAAATCTTGTGAAATCTGGAGGACTTTTTATGAACAATTGAATGCTTGTCTAGAACTCTGTCAAAATCTGCTGAATACGAATTCGAAAACTGATGTTCCTAGATTGTCTTCCAATAATTCGATGACTTTTTTCACTTTTTTGATGAAGTCTGCGGTTCTTTAATCAAAATTATACGAGATTCTAAAAAAAAGTGGCCTATCCTAGAATGGTTGACTAGTCAAGTAAAGTTTCGATAACTTATTTTTTCCATGTGGCTTTCCACGGTCAGCGTCGATATCGAGTACCTATAACTTTAACAGTTAAAACTATATATATATATATATATATATATATATATATATATATATATATATCCCGGACGAACCCCCATTCGGTTTCGGTTTCGGTTCCCTTGGAATAGAACCGAAGGGCTTATGACAAAGCCACCGAACGCGTCCTTGGGTTGCGGATAGAGGGTCCCCGTACCAAGGGTTTCTGCTGAATATGGATACAATAATTAATAAGCAGTCGCGGACAATTGTCCAGGGATGGTCCCGAAGGAATAACCCCTAAGCGAAGGTGTGCGAACCGTGCCGAAAGCTGCATGGCACCTGGGTGAGGTGTCTTTAACGGTGACTCTGGGATATCGGGCGATGTCTCAGAGTAATAGCCTTATCCTTGCACGCGGGGCTCTACAAGGATGGACGAACCCTTTCCCTAGCTGCTCGTGGGAACAACAATGAAACCAAAAAACCACCAAAATGTTGTAGATGCGGTTCAAAACGATCGAACGCGCAGAACACCCGACAATGGATCGGCAAACAATGCCGATCATCCTAGAGTTCGGGGTGCTGAAAATAATTTAGATGGAAACACAACGACGAACCGGCGAAACGCCCACATTGAGTGGACGGATCAACTTAAGACTGATGTGTTAGACTGCTACGATGCCAGTATCATCCCTGTTCGTGGAGGCTTTATGGCGCGTATGCATACTCTGTGGTGCCAGAAACACCCAGAGCTTCAACACGTTTCGCATCAGTCTTTGCGAAATCAAGCCGACTACCTCCGCAAAAATGGATATGTACGCGGAGCGCTTCCTCAACCGCTGCTTGAACAAGCTGCAGACGAAGATGAAACGACATTAAGACCAACCGCAGAAAGTAGGCACCTTCTTGAAGATGATGGCAATTTCAGTACAAGGAGGAACATCAACATGCAGCTTCCTCTTAAGCCCCAAGATCTGGCTGAAATGGATGCCTCCCTTTGTGGAGATATCTCGCAAGAGTCCGACCTCTGGACCATCAATTGCTCAGTTTATGGTGCTGCGAGAGCTTTGGCTGATTTAAATCGAAGGCTCAAACCGACGATGGATCAAAAGACAAGAAGACGCTTGCGTCAACTGAACAAGAAAATTGGATGGGCAAGACAGAATGCGTCCCGTGTTCAATGTGTGATTGACTACATAACATCTGGTAGACCGTTCACGGAAAGGGTTCGAAAGTTCGCCCAAGAACTAAGGACCTTGAATCACACACTAAACAAGTCAAAGCTGCTGACAATCAAGCAGCATATTGTTGACAAAATAAGGCTGCTATCTGACGCTAGGAGGAGGATACAGAAGAGGGAGAGATGGATCAGAGAGAATCAACAGTTTCTCGCTGACCCATCGCGCCTCTTCAGTGATCCCCCTGTTTTTGTAAAAAATCCACCCAAGCCCAAGGAGGTAGAGACTTTTTGGAGAGAGGTGTACAAGATCCCGAAAACACTAGAGTTGAAAGAAGATACTGACAATATCATTCGCTTCAAGGAGTTTTGCGACAGCCTCATAAAATCTGAGGAGGAGTGCCCATCAGTCACTGCCGAAGAGGTGAAAAAAGCACTTAGAGGCACGAAGAACTTTTCCGGTGCTGGACCAGATTGTATCAAGAACTTTTGGTGGAAGAAGTTTACTTCTACACACCAACATTTGGCCCGCATATTCACCTCATATTTAAAGTCGGAGATGCCCATTCCGCAGTGGCTAGTGTTAGGACGCACTATACTCCTACCGAAAAAAGGCGACTTGTCCAAACCAGAGAATTACAGGCCAATAACTTGTTTGAACACACTGTACAAGATTTTTACAGCTATCCTAAACAACAGGATTGTTCGACGAATTGAGCCTGTATGGCGAGAGATGTACGAACAACGTGGCTCGAAAAAAGGTGTAGCAGGCTGTCGAGAGAACCTGCTGATTGACAGGTGTGTCTGTAAAGACGCTACAGTCCATCAGCGCGTCCTGTCAATGGCCTGGATTGACTACCGGAAAGCTTTTGATTCAACCTCTCATAGACTTATCATCTGTCTGTTGGAAAGCTTGAAGGTACATCCACACATAGTGAGATGCATAGAGAGATTGATGCCTCTTTGGAAAACTAGATTTACCATCTCATCTAGGAATTATCGTCTGACGACGAACAACGTCACCTTCCAGAGGGGCGTCTTTCACTACGAAATTCTCCTGGATACCTATGTGGCGACACTAATCAGCGTGAGCATAAGGTCACTCATGTATTCTATATGGATGACCTGAAGATCTATGCCGCTGGTAAAAGCAAACTTCAAACTGCTTTAAATATCGTCAAGAACTACACAGGAGAGATTGGGATGGACTTTGGTTTGGACAAGTGTGCCAAAATTCATTTGAAGAAAGGAAAGATTACTGGCGTTCCCAAGGACCCTGAGCTTGTGGATATAAGTGTTATTAGACACCTTAACACTGGAGAGACCTATACATACCTGGGCGTGCCTCAAAGCCGCATTCAGGACGTAACATCAGTGAAGGAGTCTCTCCGAAGCAGATACAAGCATCTTCTTCGACAGATTTGGTCTTCCAATCTGTCGGCGTTGAACAAGGTATCTGCGACTAACATGCTTGCCGTCCCGGTTCTACTCTACTCGTTTGGGGTGGTTCAATGGACGAAGAACGAGCTTAAGGCCCTTGATGTCACCACGCGTAAGATCATGCATATGCATAAAAGCTTGCATATCAATTCGTCAGTTCCGCGATTATACATTTCACGCCAGCAAGGCGGACGCGGACTTCTGAATCTCCAGTGTCTTCATAACCGAATTGTTTTGAGTACAGCTTACATCGTTGCGAATGGCAGAGATCCTCTCCTAAAGATGGTCAGAAACCACGAGATGATTGGCGAAGGGGCGTTCCTTTACAAAGCCGCGGAGCAAGCTGCTGAGACCCTTGGCCTGAATTTTAACATCAGAAGTGAAGAAAGTGCATTACTCCATCTAGATGCTTCACGTCTAAAAGCCGAAGTAAAGAAAGCAGAGGTTGGAAAATTTCACCAAGAGCTACTCGACAAGCAAATGCACGGAAACTTTCACAGAAATGTAGAAAAACAGTCCTTGTCGAAGGAGCAAACTTTTGCTTTCCTCAAATCATCAGGGCTCAATTCAGGTACAGAGGGCTTTATTTTCGCATGCCAGGACGGTGTCATCTCCACCTTAGCATACCGTCACCGCATTTTATGTCAAGAAGTTCCCAGTGATAGGTGCAGAGCGTGTCATGCACACGCTGAGTACCTAGAACATATACTATCGGGGTGTCCGACCCACGCAGGAACAACGTATATCTATAGACATAATGCGGCCCTAAGAGTACTTTATTACCACCTTTGTCGCTCTTACGGTGTTGGTCGCGACCCTGCCCTGCCGAACGCTCCAAGGGATATAGAGTCAATTGTCCGAAACGAGAAGTGCCAGATTTTCTGGAACTACGATTTTCGGGCAGCAGTCTCCGTTGCGCACTCGAGGCCTGACATTGTTCTCCAAGACTTCGAGAAACGAACTATATTCGTGATCGAATTCTCGGCTCCATCCGAATGCAACATCACTGCAAAGGAGAAAGAAAAAGAGGAGAGATATCAAGACCTTAAAAGAGAGCTGCGTCGACTGTATCCAAAATATTCGGTACGAGTAATTGTTCTTGTGATAGGTGCTCTCGGAGGTGTGAAATTATCGCTGGTTCGTAACCTTAAAGCCATACCCGCGTGCCAAAAATATGCCAAGGCTCTTGCGAGATGGATGCAGAAAGCTGTCATCCTTGGGTCGCTTCGTGTCCTCAAGACACACGAGGGTTTCGCCGGCCTGTCGTTGTGATTTCGTCGTGCCCTGTGACCACCCATCTCACGGATGTGAGACGTGGCCATAGGTGTATTTTACCGCGGTTCTACTGGGGGCCATTGACATTTTTTCCAGATGGCAGTTGCCCTTAGTGGTACCCTGCGGTGGTTGTTTAACTTTTTTTTAATTATATATATATATATCTTATATTGCACTTTGGTAAAAATGAAAGGGATGAAAAATGTTTAGTAATTTTTTGGTATGTGTTTACTTGAGGGACATGAAACTGGATTAGGAAGGTGTGGTGATCTATCTTATAAAGTTTGGTTTTAAAACCTAATATCTCCACACAGAATGGATCAAAATAGTTGATACTGGAAGAATCCTGACGCTTAATGCTTTGAGAATGAGAGAAATTTTTCTTTAATGTTTAGTATTTTACACTTGAAAAAATATGTTTCTGTGGGTAAAAAGCACCATTTTTCAACAGATTTTTCTATATTGACTTTAAATTTACTGATGAAAATTGTGTAGCAAATATACTTTGTGAAAAAAATTCGATTAAAGTTGCAAAATCTAGTATAGCGGAACGCAAATCCTCGAAAACTTACATATGATCATTCTTGTGAAGGTCATATCATTTTTTCCATTTACGTTCAACTATATTAGATTTTCCAGGCTGGCCAATTTGAAGCGACTTCTGTCTATCATTTTTTTTCATTTTGCCATTAATTATCTTTAACATCGTTCAAGGATCATGCATTATAGTCAATTCTTCCTAGAGACATTAGGTTCTAAAATAAAATTTTACAAAATAGACAACTGTGTGCAAAAAAAACTAGGGATTTAATTTTGTTTCAGGAAATTTTCTTACAAATTCATTCTGAACTTCAGTTACGTTCGATCTCTTTCTCAATGTAACAACTGAAAAACAACTGAATGACTTTATATTTGTATTGCTCAATATGACTGCTCGGTGGGTTCCTGTCACCACTACGCAGCGCGTTCTCGGGTTGCGGATAGAGGAACGGCGCGTTAGGCTGAACAGCCCCTCAGTTTAGCTGCGAATACAAGAATAAGCAGCCGCGGACAGCCGATAGGAACCAGTCGAGGGTGTGGTGAGCCCAGCCTAAGATGTTGGCCTAGCATTGCCTAGCACTCCCATGGCTTGGGAGGACCCCCCCATTCACGTTCATACGCAATGGGTGGGTCCTGGCAGGCCGAGGTGCAGCGTGCATCCACCTAGAAACACTACCCGAACCAAAACAAAAAATCTTGTAAGGGAAAAATCCTGCTGCCCATTGGACACCGCAGCGATGACACTGCCCGCAAGGGATGTGTGGAATGATTCGCCTGTATAGGGCCGAAGGGGTATTGATGCCAGTAGGCGCGCTGCCTTGCAGGGGGACGTTAGGATACGAGGATGAAACTGTAATGTGTCTGACGACAAGTTGACATGGTCCTTGTCAGAGTAGGAAAGCTCCCATACTTAGACCTAGGGAGGTATGGGGGTTATCACTCCTGGGACAGTGGACTCACCTAGGATCGGAATAGGATCCTAACGTGCGGATTATCTTGAAACTACCATGGCTAACTTGCAAAAACAAAAAACTACTATTAAATATCTAAGGGTGGGAACTCTAAACGCGCGTAGCCTAAGTACTGGCGGATTTAGCGAACTCATTAAGATAGCAAATGATTACAATACTGACTTAATAGCACTCCAAGGAACCTGCTGGCCGGGCGATTTCGCGTCAATTTTTAAGGATAACTATACTTTTCACTATGGGGGAGCTGAGGAGTGGAGACTGGGGACCGGTTTTCTTATTAATAAACGAATCTCGCAAGCGGTTATCGACATGCAATTCATTAACGATCGGTTATCTTACATTGTACTGAAGGGTATTTCCAGCAAACAGGTATTAATCAATGTGCACTGCCCCACCGAGGACAAAGACGAAGACACTGAAGATCTCTTTTACGAAACAATCGAGCAGGTTTTTGACAAGTTCTCAACTTTCGACGCAAAAATAGTATTGGGAGATTTCAACGCGAAAATTGGAAAAGAACCGATGTATAGGCCTACAATAGGATCAGAAAGTTTGCATGACGTCAGTAATGATAATGGAACTAGAGTAATAAACTTTGCAGCTTCAAAGAACCTCGTTGTCAAAAGCACATATTTCAAGCATAAAAATATACATAAGGCCACCTGGAGATCACCAGATGGTAACATTCACAATCAGATTGATCACGTTCTAATTGACAGAAGACGTCATACAAACATTCTCGATATAAGATCGTATAGGGAAGCGGATTTAAATTCAGACCATTTTCTCGTGATAGTAAAACTAAGATCTAGGCTAGCGATCAGTAAGAAAACAAGCCGCACAGAGCCAACAGTTCGTTTCAATATAGAAAAGTTCAAAACAGCAACAGAAACATTAAATTATCAAGTTGAGATTTCTAATAGCTTTGTCGCTCTCCAAGAACAGAGAGACGATAACAATAATTACGAGGAGGACCCGGAAACCCTGTGGAGCAATATAAAAAAGGCGGTAAAGACAGCTGCGAAGCTTACGATAGGTTTAAAGAAAGTAACAAAAAGCAAACCATGGTTTGACAAAGAGTGCAAACTCTGGTTTGAAAAACGTCGGAAGGCCAGACTAAGTAGTTTACAAAATAAGTGCGATCAAACACATAAGAAGTATCTCGAGATTAGTAAAAGTACAAATAGGCTCTATAGATCCAAGAAAAGGGAATGGGAAAAGAATAAAATACTAGCAATATAAACGCATAATAAACAGAATAACCCGCGCGAGATGTACAGGGGAATCAATTTTATAAGGCAAGGCTTTCAAAGTAGAAAGGAAGTAATGAGGGACGAAAATGGCAATCTAGTAGCCGATGCGACAGAGAGACTGAATTTATGGAAAGACTATTTCGATAAACTATTAAATGTACGCGAAGCCCCCGTTGAAGGTAATCTCGGCGAAATCCACACTGCTAATCTATAAATTGATAATCCTGCTGATATAGAAATAGAAATGGCTATAAAGAAGTTGAAAAATAACGAAGCCGCGTCATCGACGACCTACCGTCAGAACTGATAAAGAATGGAGGCCCTTGCCTCACAAAACAAATTATTAAATTAATACGCGCAGTTCGGAAACCAGAACGCAAGTCGGAAGAATGGAATACCTCTATCGTTATTCTTATGTTTAAAAAAGGTGATAAAACTGACTGTAATAATTATCGGGGAATTTCACTTGTGCCTTCGTGCTACAAGATCCTTTCTAATGTAATCTTAAGTAGTCTAACTCCTTTTGCCGATGAAATCATTGGGGATTACCAGTGTGGATTCCGCCGAAACCGATCTACAAGCGATCAAATGTTTACAATTAGACAACTGCTAGAAAAAAAATGGGAACTTAAAGAAGTAGTGCAACAGATATTTATCGATTTCAAAAAAGCTTACGACTCTATTATACGCGCACGAATGTACTGGATCCTAGAGTTCTTGGGTGTACCAAGAAAATTGGTTAGACTCATCGAAATTTGCTTAGGCGGCAGTAGGGGTAGAATACGCGTAAACGGTAGTTTATCTGAAGAGTTTTCGATCCGCGATGGCCTGAAACAGGGTGATGCACTTTCGTGCGTCCTTTTTAACTTAGTTTTAGAATACGTGGTTAGGCAAGTGCAGGCGAATCCGACCGGTGCTACCCTCAATGGGATAATACAAATTCTTGGATATGCGGATGATCTCGACTTACTAGGAGATGATAAAGAAACGGTAGCTAAAAATGAAGAAATCTTGATCAAAAAAGCCAAAGATATTGGCTTGGAAGTTAGCGAATCGAAGACAAAATATATGACCGTCGTCAGATCCGAACAAAGTAATCAGGACGGGGATATAATGGCCGGAAATATGAAATTCGAAAGGGTTAGCGAGTTTAAATACCTCGGGTCTATTATAACTGGCGAAAATAAGATTAAAACGGAAATCAACGCGCGGCTGCACGCTGACAATGGGTGCAATAATGCAGCAAACATACTATTAAAATCGCGATTGCTATCTAGAAACATCAAAGTAAGAATCTACAAAACAATAATAATGCCGGTCGTCATGTACGGGTGCGAAACGTGGGCGCTGACGAAAGGAGAGGAGAATAGGTTTAGAGTTTTTGAGAATAAAGTACTTAGAAAAATCTATGGTCCAAAAAGGGACGTAGAGAACGGTGAATGGAGAAAAGTGCATAATGATGAGCTGCCTGCTCTCTACGGGTCAGCAAATATTAATAGAGTAATGAAAGCGCGTAAACTAAGATGGGCGGGTGATATAAAAGAACTAGGACATGATTACTTAAACTGGATGGAGGATGCACAGGATAGAGATGTGTGGCGGTCTCGGGTTAGCGAGGCAATGAACTTTCGAGTTCGAACTGCTAATCTATAATAATAATAATAATTGTTCAATATGAACCAGTTATGATTCCATTTTGTTTCAGTACATTTTGTCGCCGTTAAAGTGATCAAAATAAAACTTCATTTTCTCCTGTGTGGGCGTCAAGGTGTTGAAAAAGAAGTTTCTGATTGTAAAAGGGGACTGAAGGGGTGAAAAAGCTTTAGAATATATTCCCCAATAATTATTTTGGAAAGTGAAATAAGGTAGGTACGGAAATTTCCATACGATTAGCCCCAGACGAGAAGTTCCGCAATACTGTAGAAAGTACCGAATTGTTGATAAAATTTCTTCTAGTTTGTTGAATATTATTTATCTTCAACTATTAACTTTCTATAAAATGTAGGTATAATGGCAAAAAGTTTAACATTATTTAAAAGAATCTAGAGGGTTAAATTGTAAAAATCATCACTTTCATTTTGTTTTATCTGTTTATCTTGAGAAAATTAAAAATCTTTTTTAAAAATCAAACTCGAAATTTCTCTTCAAAATTCATGTACAAATATTAAAATATAATTAATTTAGTATTTATTGTCAGCTTATACCTGCTGAGAAATGGAAAACCAGAATCTAATGCTACCGTAGGCTCTTCAAAAGTTCTAAAATACAGGAAGTGATACGTGCTTTTTAAAAAGAGACTTAATTTTACCTATAAATTAAAATCCAATTGATATTGTTATTACTAAATACTTCTTACATGGAAATTGCTCGATTCACTTTTTCTGTTCACTTTTGACAAATTTTTTTCATACAAAAATGATTTATTATCATTTATCCATGCAATTAAAAACATTCTGTGTTATCAGTTGTTCTAGCTAAAAACCTTAGCCAGGTGTACCAATTTCTATGTAAATACTTACTAAAGTCAACGTTATTTTTTTCACCATAATATCAGAAATAATTTTTTCCATTTTTCTCGTTTCGGAACAATTCATATTTTTTTTACAATTTTTCTATTTTATTTTATCTCTGAATTAAATTGTATCCAACTTTCTAATTTATTGTTCTTAGGATAAGGCGACGTGCAACACCTGCTATTTCTTGTAAGTTTATTACCGAAAAGTTAGCACTTCCAAGACTACTATTCTTAGGGTCATTTTTATTATTTTATGTTTAACCTTTCGAGAACCCATTTACGCATAACCATTAGCTGCTCTATTGTTGTACCCATGAGCTGTTGGTCGTCTTCCGTTAAAATTGTCGGAAATTTATGATTTTGTAACGTTAGAAAGAAGGAATATTAGTCTAGGAGCCAGGGGGGGGGGTGTCGTGGCCGATAGGGGTAACGGACTCCACCCAAGTGCTTTTTATGTATTTTGACCCGCTGAACAAGAATTTCGAGGGTGGGTTGTCTAAAAATCAATGGTTAATTAGTTATTAACAATGTAATTGTTTAAACCGCCATAAATAGTTTATTATTAGACTCACCGACATTATATAAACGGCTATACATTCCTTATCTCTCGCAGAATACGTAGGTTCTTTCAGATTTGAAAAATGTTTGATGGAAGTCGAGATATCCTGATTTTAATTTGACCGCTATATTGACCGCTTGGCGCGCGGGTTCGGGCTCGCGCGCCAAAATACATAGAGGTCAAAATACATAAAAAGCACTTGGGTGGAGCCCGTTACCCCTATCGGCCAAGACCCCCCCCCCCCCCCCTGGCTCCTAGACTATATCAACTGCCTCCCTCTCATAATTTCTACGACCAATTAGAGAGATTCTAGTATCCTCTCCACCTCTAGATCAAAGATCTACGCTACCACCAATATTCCAAAATCAATGTTCAGATACTTTTCTACCGTTACCAAGCGAACACTCGAACTATTCTCGAGACTACGTTCTAAATCATGTTTACCTTATCATACTCGTCGTTATAAGCTTTCAGCTTTCTACTTCTGTGTAATAAATAATCTTTTCATATTTAAAATTTGAAGCCACTTATTTAACGAAAAACAGACCTGTATGGAAAATGTTTTTGGAAGAAGTGAATATATTCCGAGAAAATGATCATCAAATAGAAGGCTCAAAAGTGAACAATTATTTTGATGAAATCGTTAATATGAAATGTAATTAGATTTTTCAGTATAATTTTTCCAAAAGTTTCAAAAAAATTATTTTGTCCTAATATTATTGAATTACTAATATTTGTTTATGGACCAAATTGGTGACGTAGTATTTAAATGAAAAATTAGATATATGGTACAGAATTTATATATATATATATACTATGTAACATATCGGGTGAAGCAAAATTGGGTCTCATACATCGATTTTATGTGATTCCCCCACAGAATCGAATTGATAATAGAAATCATTTTCAAGATAGATTAAGCAGCATAGATTAGGTAGCATATAACTATGCAAATAAAATCAAAGCCTTATATAAATGGTTTTTATATCGTAGGCAAATACTTATTTTAGGAAAATAGTTTTGGTAAAATAATGTTATTATATCTGCCGGTAATGGCATAAATAATAATAAATAATCGCGTAAGTGCTTTCTCCAAAATTTGAAATTATAATTTTCAACAAGTATATATGTAAAAAAAATGATAAAATATCATGTTTGAAAAAATGTTTGCAAAATAAAAAGTGAGCAAGAAAATTCGTTTATTATGTATGAAATAAATATTTGTGAAGATCACAAAATTCAAAATATTTAAAATAAATGAGTAAGAAAAGTGAGTGAAAAATTTGTGAAGATACCTTTTCACAAATAAAACTGTCTAATATCACAAAGAAGAAATAATAATAAGATAGAGTTTGATTTATAAATTTAATTTTCGACCTATGTTGACAAAAATACACGTAACTTAAGGTCGTAAACTCTACTGGTTTATTTTTTTTCGCTTTCCAATTTTCTTCTCTTTGTACCATATATTTTATAGAGACGTCAACATGGCATGCAATTTCCAAGACAAACTTTTGTCACCTATACATTAGGCAAATATATAGCTTTCTCCAGAAGCAGAGAGGCTAAACTGATGTAATCGTGTTTCGATGTAAGAAGTTTTTCCCGTGGAAAGTGTCTACACTATTATGTCAACAGAAGAAACTTACCTCTTCTCTTTACGTTGCTGTTTTTTCTTCTTGAAAGCTTTCTTAACCCTCAGAAGCAAAAAGGCGGCTCGGTCGATCGTCAGGCTTGGACTGGCCTTGTCACCAGTTGACATCCTGCCTCCAATTCCTCCCAGCACCTTAAGCAAGCACAAATTCACTTTACTGAATTATCATTCCGCCTTCGTTATCTGTTTAGAGGATTTAACTGATTTTCTTTGTTTCCAGTGCGGAAGTAGATTCAAAATTGTAGAGTGAAGTTAAGGAAGCGAAAAACTGATTTTTCTTCAAAGGGTTTATAGGGGAGTAGCCGTGGATAAAATGTCCCCGCAGGAAATGATACTTACAGGCTCGAGTAGGTAAACGGAAAAAAAATTTCCAAGTTTCAGCCTCCTACTCTCTTTCTTAGGGGAGTAATTTGTTTTTTCCCAGGAAAAAAGAACCCATTGAAAAGACGACTCCGTGAATTGCGTATCTGGCATTTGCAGATTGAGATTTTCAAAACTGAATTGGTTTAAGACTATGTGAATCGGTTAGTTTCTCGAATGGTTTTGAATCTGCAATGTACTACAATGTCCATTTCAAGCAAAGTCATATTGAATCGGTTTACCTCTTTTTGAATGAGACCGATTTTTTACAGGTTAGGCTGCCATATTTCATATGATTTTTAAAATTTATAAATTATTGATAGATTAAGAAAAATCATAAGCAAGGCTACTAGATTCATTTTGCTTTTTTAGTTCCAGAGAATGTGAAGACTTTAGTGGCTTATAGGTCTGTCAAATAAATAATAACGAATAAAATTCGGTTGAAAACCAATCGGCAGCAATCTGGAATTCCAGTGACAGAAACGCTATTCAAACGACTTCGAAACCCATTCAAAGCAAGTGAATGGATTTTTGTTTTCTGGGTTCTTACATACGATAGGACTGTTAAATTGGCAGATCCACATTGTCATATTGTAGTTTTTAGTGGAGCTGGTTTAACGATAAGCTAGCAAACATATAAAAAAATTTTAAAATGGTAATGGTCAGAACAGGATATTCTAGTGCTTGAAAAGAAATTCTTAAAAACCAACGCCTACAATTGAAAAACTACCCTTGAACTATAGGCGTGACTTCGATCTCGACATCTATTTATATATCATATATTCATATATTTTTATGGTGCTCATTTTATGAGAACTTTTTGCTTCCTTATTATGATTAATCAGCAAATATATTTGCTTCTTCATAAAGGAAGCATTCATGATTTTTTGAATTTCGAATCAAAGAGTCTCTTCTGTTACTGCATTAACTTTAAATTCTGTTAGTGAAACAAGTTTTAAAATAAGAAACAAATTCTTCAAAGATGTGGAAATTTTCAGTTGACCGTCGGGTGGACTTCCGTATTTTGCCCCTTTACTATGTTGGTCCTACGTTGGTAAACTATCGAAGGACCAAAAAAGTGGCCCTCTGTGGGGCCCTACTAAGTCCTCTTTAGGCCCTCTTTAAGGCCAATAAAAATTAATTAATTGAATAATTTGTACTTGCAGTAGAAATAAACAATTATGCAACATTCTATTTTCTGAGATAACCCTGTTATAAATAAATTCTTGGACAAATTACATTGAAAAAAGTTAGATACTCTAAAGAGAAATGATTTTAAACTTTCATAATTGATTTTAATTAGTACACATATTGATCAACTATAGGGCTAACTACATATAAAATGTTATCGAAGAATCAAATAAAAATCATATCTATCTTTTCTGAATAATACTAGTTGTTAAATTATTGAACGCAGAGTTAATTTAAAATATTTCCATACATAATATCGCGGAAAATTCGCGGATATGGACTTAAGGTTATGAACCAGTGATAGTTCCTGCGTAAAGAAATAACTTTGATTTTTAACTAAAATTATTTCAGTGATGAATTTTCATCTTATATCATAGTTTTGTAAGATTGGAAACTTTAATTTCCTGAGGGATTATTGAATTATTAATATCGTTAGAAATATCAAAACAGAAGAGCTTTGCAATCAATCAATATTTATGTTCGCTAGTCTATACCATATTATCCTGCATAATTAATCTATTTATTGCCATTAGCATGTCCAATGTCCATACAAACAGCCTTATTCTATAATACGATTTTCCTGGAATTATACATACGTCATATACTTATATTGGGAGTGATCATTTTCTCAGTTGCAGGTTTTTGATGAGCGTATTTTTTTCAATAGTATCCTATATGACAATTATTTTGAATTTACTCTGTATCAAAATAAATTGGATTATATATCAGTAAATATCATCCGGTAACATTACCCTCATTATATTTTTTCAAAGTTATGGTGTTATACCTCATAAATAAAAACTCAAGATTCCATTTTATCAAAAGACACTTTTTGTTTCAAATTTTATTTAGTGAACTTTTTCCCAAGGTGCGCTACACGTGGAAGTAACCCTTCAGTTCTAATTTTTCTAAAGTTGACATTACAAAGATAAGGCAAGGGTAGGTGATATGTAATTTAAGGCGGGGTACAACTGAAAAAATAAAAATACCTAGATTTACGTTAAATAGTCTGTTATGTACTTTTTCAAACTTCATAAAGATCTAATGTTTCAAAGGAGTCGTAAAACATCTTTGTAAACCATATAGTGAAGCAAGAATTTGTATACACGAAAACTGTGAATATTTCAATTTTTACTTTAAAAATTGAATAAAAGTTCATTCTCGATAAAGCTTCTTCTCTATTTCTTTCGATCACCAAAAACACCTGAGACCTAAATTTAGAATCAGTAATAAAACGGAATGCAGTGGAAAAACAATCAAACGTAAAAACGGAGAATTCAGGCATTCATGTAGAAAAGGAAACTGTACTCTGAACTATAAAGCCGGAAACTGAAAATTGTTTCATTTATTACCTTATAGAGAAAAAACCTAAAAAGTGATATATGACAGAGCTTCCTCTTTATTATTCCAACCATCACAACCACCTTATCTTTCAAAATAGTCAGAAAATATCTCAAATTCTGTAATATTTACAGCAGAGTCGGAATTTCATTAACTAGAAACTTCAAGTGTTGAAATCGTTTTAATCAATTTCAATACACAACTTCTTAGTTCTTACCGGGCTGCCAACGTCCAACCAAGACTTAACTGACGAGCGATGGCACAGTACTGGGGGAATTGCAAGTCAAGTACCTTGCCAATACTGGTAAAAATAAGAAAACACTTCCGATAATTTGAAACTAAACATTTCTTCAATTTTTTGAAATTATACAAAGAAAGTTTTCTTCACCTTTTGAAGTCATAAATGACATAAAAATGAATTTAATTTTCCTATTAGTACTTACTGCTTCCATGAAATCAATAAATATCGTTAAAAAAAATTCATTTTGGTGCCATACTTTGTCTAAACTCACTTAGCGCCACCCTATGGTCATCTTAGTAACCTCATAATTGACTGACTGGGACTGCTTATCTTCTTTTCACGACTTGTCCGATTTTTTAAGTAGTATTTAGTGGAAAGTAAACTTTTATTTTTTAATAAAACGTGAGTGCAAATTAACCAGAAGTGAGTGATCCGGTAAACAGTGAATTGAAAAAAGTGACTCTGGCGAATTTTTATAAAACTCAAAACTTTATATTATTCTTCATCTAATAAAGTCGGGCACGAAGAGTTTCATTTTGGCATGCCAAGACGTTGTCATTTCCACTTTAGCCTACGATCGCCACATTTTGAGCCAAACTTTATTACCATATCTGTCACTCACGGCAATAAGGCTGATACCACTTCGCCACACGCTCAAAGGTCAACTACCGAGAATAAGAAGTGCCGAGTATACTGGAACTAGATATTTTCGCATTGTTTTTGTTGCGCAATCGAAGCCTGACATAGTTCTCCGTGACTTCGAGGAACAAACCATGTTCATTATCAAATTTTTGACCTCAGCCGAGGAGAACGTCGCAGCCATGAAAAATGAAAAGAAAGAGAGGTATAAACACCGTTTAAGGTTGTTACGACAGTAGCTCCCAGAATAATGTGTTAAGCTAGTCTTCTTGATCATAGGTGCTCTCTGAGGTGCCAAGCTTTTACTGGTTCATAGCATGAAAAGCATTCCTGCGTGTCAACGAAATACCGAGACACTTGCGGGTAAAATGCAGAAAGGTGCTATACTTGGATCGCTCCGTATCCTTAGGGTACACTAAACTTTTTCGGCACCGTCTTCTTGTGTCCATCGCCGACCAAAGGTACCTATTTTACGGTATCATCGTGGTTCCAGAAACGTGGTCTAGAAACATTACCGCGAGTTCGCCAGCATCGGGTGCCTTTGTCTTGAATGACACCTGCTCCCGGTGAAATCCCGCGGTTGTCCTTATATAAGATTTTGTTGTAAGGACAATCGCATTATTTCACTGCGAGCGGATGTCATTGAAAAAAGGCAGAAATTATGTCTCCCTCTGTGAGACAATCGTGGAAGAATGCGACCCCAGGACCATCAATTGTTCATTTTATGGTGTGGTGGGAGCTTTGGCTGATTCGAATCGAATGCTAAAACTGACAATGAATCAAAAGACCGGAAGACACTTGCAGCAACTGAACAAGAAGATTGGATGGGCAAGACTTAAGGTTTCGAAAGTTCGCCCACGAACGAAGGATCTACCATTGCACACTGAACAAGTTAAATCTGCTGACAATCAAGTAGCACACTTTGGACAAAATACGGGTGTTATCTGACGCAAGGTGGAGAATACAGAAGAGGGAGGGATGGATGAGGGAGAATTAACAGTTTCTCGCTGACCTATCGCCCGACGAGGTAGAGACTTTTTGTAGAGAGGTATACAAGATCCTCAAAACACTGGAATTGAAAGAGAACACTCAAAACATCATCCGCTTCAAGGAGCTTTGCAACAACCTCATAACTTCTGCCAGTGCTGCCATGTCTACGGATTTTTCTTCAAATCTGAAGAAACTTTGTCAAATCTCGGATTTCTGAAGAATTTGAAGAAATTTGATCGAAATCTGAAGATTTTTTTTCAATGTTTCATTTTTTTTAATTTGCCCAAATTAGTCAAGGGAAATTAGTCTTCCAGATCTAAAAGTAAAGATTTAGGGCACTTTCACACTATTGCAGATCAGCAGATTGCAAGCAAAAAGTTCACAAGAGTGAAAGAGACAGGTTGTTCTCCATCTCTTTCGCTCTTGTGGGCTTTCTGCATGCGATTAGGCATTTTCACTTCATAGTCAGCTAGCATCACTTCATTAACTGCTGAGGGGAAAACAATGATGTAAGTAAATTTTTTTGTAACATGTGTATTTTATGATGTTTTGGGTTTTCATTGAATTAACATTTCACATAAAGTTCGCATCTAGGTTCTCGGCCAATCACATTTGCCATAAACCAACGAGGTAACTAGAAATGAATCCCATGTAAAATATTAATTCCACGATTAATTCAGAATCCATGGTCCGTGAAAAGGTACTCTTAGTTCGAGAGGTTCGTTGAAAACTATATGTCACTTGTCCTGGCAAACGAAAAGCTATACAAATGAAACGGAACTTTTCTCTCTTTCTCTCTTTCTAAAAAGTGGGAGGAACCGATTTCTAAAATCTGTTCATGCCTTGAGAGTTTTCGAGTTAAAAAATAAGTTCAGTTTGCCTCGGTACTTTGAATAATTCACCATTTAATTTTTGTTAGAAATATTTTTAATCAAAATAATTGTTCTTTTTAATATGAATTAAAACAAAATTTCCACCATTTTTCGTGACTGTGTTCTTTCAACAGCTTCGCAATTAGTGTCGGGGTGAATAATATTTGTATTATAATAATTACATACATCATACACAGGAAGTTCATTGATTACCATTTTTCTTCTTTTTCAATCTTAAATATTTCTTTGAATTTTTAATACTGTTTTAATCTTATTATGAATAATAATTTTGGTATATTTTGGTCTATTTTTCACTAATGAATGCAAAATTAGATTATGTAATCTTTTCTAAACAGTGATATGTGTTGTATGTATATGTGTATTTGAGTCTGCACGTATATAGATATTATTGTTATTTGCAGGTGATTATGTTTCTGATTTTTTCAATTAGCATAATATATTTATCATACCTTGCGTAGTTTAGAGGTCTGTTTTTCAATTTTGAATTTTTTTCATGTTCATTTTGCATAACATTATTCATAATAAGACTATACACGATATTAGCCATGTAATAAAATTTCTACTTTACTGTAAGATTCTTAAAATTAAACCTTGATGTGATTTCGAATTAGGAAGAAATTTGAAACTTACTATATAGCATTTATTATAAGCTTAGCATCATGTACCTATTTGGCTTCGACTATAAGTTGCTGAGTTCAAATTTCTTTTATTTTAGAAACAATGAAGAATAAAAGTTAAATTTCAGATTTTTATTGAAATAAGCATGTAGTGTAATGCTTTGCTGATTGAACATTTGCTCTACAATGATAGAAATATTAGGATGTCAGACACTAATTTTTACATTCAATCATTAAAAATAAGTTTGAGTCCAAAAATCACTTTCAAGTTTACGTATTGGTTTCAAGTTTACATTGGTGTCACGTATACTGATATTTACAGTTTCCCATCGGTATTCACGTGCATCCTGCGCAGCAGTTGCTGCGCACGAGTTTCACGTTTTTCGTGGTTAAATTCAGCGAAAATAATGACATTATCAACTTCAATAACTACAGTGCATAATAAAATTGTGAGTTATTTCAAAATAGGTTTTGAAAATCTGAAGATTTTATTTAGAAATCTGAAGAATTTTTTCGAAATTATCTACGGATTTTTGAAGAAAAATGGGGGAAAGTTGAAGATTTATATTTTGGCCACCTGGCAGCACTGACTTCTGCAGCGACACCAATAATCGCGAGCTTAAAGTCAATCATGTCTTTTATGTGGATAACCTCAACCTGGCTTCTCAACATAGGCCCTTTTTGATCATTTTTCACGAAAATCGTTGAGAATCAGTTTTTCAAAAATTTCTCATGTCTTAAGATGCTAAAAAAAAGTCGAATCAAAATCTGAAAGAATTCTATTCATGAGAAATTTTTCAAAAATTGATTTTCAACGATTTTCCACGTTTGACGCTCTATCTCGATTACTATTGGACATTTTCGAATGTTCAAGGGCTCATTTTGACGGTAATTGAGTCCGCTACCAACAACATTAATCTCATTATGGATAAAACACATTCCTGAGGAGTTATCTCGGAAAACCCGATTTTTTAAACTGATTGATTTCACTAATATGCGCTCTATCTCGGTAACCAATTAATATTTTTTAATATTACAGGGCTCATTTTGAAGGTAATCAATTTCTATTCTACAAATCATATGAAGAACGCTTTAGTGATAAGATACATCCTTCAGGAGATATTCCCGAAAATCGATTTTCGGTATTTATGGCCTACTGATATGCGTTTTATCTTGGTAACCAATGAATATTTTATGAAGTTGTAGGGCTCTTTCGAAAGGTAATTCCATTCAATACAATCGATATGACCACAACTTTTGTGATGAAATACATCCCTGACTAGATGTTATCAAAAAACCGATTATTGGTACTTTTGACTGAACAAAAAAGTAATTTTCTCGCGAACAGGATCTGTTCAGATTTTGTCTCAACGATTTTTGAGCACTCCTAGGTACAAGAAAGAGCATGCCACATTCACTTTTATTAGGTGCTTCAAGCACCTAATACGCCTCCTAAAGCCTCCATGAACAGGGATAATGATGGCATCGTAGCAGTATAGCAAGTTATCCTTGAGTTGATTCATCCACTCAATATGGGCGTTAATGTGGCAATGTTGTTCTTCGTCCTGTTTTCATATAAATTATTGTCAGCACCCCGAACTCTAGTGTGATCGGCACTGTTTGCCGACCCATTGTCAAGTGCTCTGTCCTTGTTAAACCCAGCATGCAAAGATAAGGCTGCATACTCTGAGAAGTTGCCCGGTATCCGGGATGGGGTCAACTTTGCACGTAGCAACTTTGCACGTGCCCAACTGTGCACGTCGATGGCCAGACGGACAACTGTGCACGTCGTTGGTCAGACGGACAACTGTGCACGTGTAAATTTCGACGTGCACAGTTGTCCAAGTACCATCTGTGCACGTGCACAGTTGTCCAAATGACAACTGTACACGTCGAAATTTAGACGTGCACAGATGGACTCCTGTGCACTTTAACGTGCACAGATGTCACTTTCCTAACTGTGCACGTTTACAGATGTCACTTGTCCAACTGTGCACGTGCACAGATGTCCCTTGCCTAACTGTGCACGTGCACAGATTCCACTTGCCTAACTGTGCACGTGCACAGATGTCCCTTTCCCAACTGTGCACGTTTATGTCCTTACGTAAGGGTTTATACGAGGGTGATCCTCTGTATCTATGTATAATAAATTTTTAACAGTTAAAATTATTAAATCCTGGTGGAATAGAGCGTATTAACTTTCTTAATGTTAGTTTGAAAATATTCCAAATATTATTTTTAAGAAATTATTCTTTTTAAATTATTAAAGATATATGAAAATCTCTCTTTGTTCGACCTGAATGCCTCCAATTTGCTGCATGCCTTGCTTCCTCTGAATTTCTTCAATTCTTCAAATTCCTGGAAATCTGTGAATTCTTCGAATTTTCTGAATTCTTTGAATTCTCTGAATTCCTTGAACTCTCTGAATAACTTAAATTCTCTGAATTCCTTCAATTCTCTGAATTCCTGGAAATCTGTGAATTCTTCGAATTTTCTGAATTCTTTGAATTCTCTGAATTCCTTGAACTCTCTGAATTACTTAAGTTCTCTGAATTCCTTGAATTCTCTAAACTCCTTGAATTGTCTGAATCCTTGAGCTCTCAGAATCCTTGAATTCTCTGAATTCCTTGAACTCTCTGAATTACTTAAATTCTCTGAATTCCTTGAATTCTCTGAATTCCTTGTATTCTCTTAATTCTCGGAATCCTCTGAATTATCTGAATCCTTGAATTCTGTGAATTCCTTGTATTCTCTGAATCCTTGAATTGACTGAATTCTTCAAATTTTCAGAATTCTTTGAATTTTCTGAATTCTTTGACTTCTCTGAATCCTTGAACTCTCTGAATTCCTTGAATTCTGTGAATTCTTCGGATTCTCTGAATTCTCTGACTTCCTTTAATTCTCTGAATTCCTTCAATTCGCTGAATGCCTCCAATTCGCTAAATGCCTTGCTTTCTCTGAATTCCTTGAATTCGTTAAATTTGTGGAATTCTCTGAATTCCTTGAATTTGTTGAATTCGTTGAATTCCTTGAATTCGCTGAATTTCTAGAATTCTCTGAATTTCTAGAATTCGCGGAATGCATTTAAATTTGCTGAATGTCTAGAATTCTCTGAATTCCTTGAATTCTCGCAATTCCCTGAATTGTCTAAATAACCTGAATTCTCTGAATTCCCTGAATTCTCTGCATTCCCTGGATTTGTTGAATTCTCTGAATTACTTAAGTTTGTTGAATTCCTTCAATTCGCTGAATGCCTCCAATTTGCTGAATGCCCTGCCTTTTCTGAATCCCTTGAATTCTGTGAATTCTTCGAACTTTCTGAATTCTTTGAATTCCCTGAATTCCTTGAACTCTCTGAATTACTTAAGTACAGCCCTTACGTAAGGAGATAAACGTGCACAGTTGGGCAAGTGACATCCGTGCACGTGCACAGTTGGGAAAGGGACATCTGTGCACGTGCACAGATGGACGTGCACAGTTGTCCGTCCGGCCATCGACGTGCACAGTTGGGCACGTGCAAAGTTGCTACGTGCAAAGTTGTCCGTCACCCCCGGTATCCCAGAGTCACCGTTTAAGACACGACTGTCACATGCATTGTATAGGAGGATGAAAATAACGATGAGTTTACAGGAATTCTGAAATACTATAAAAAATAAATAAATAATTCAATGTCGACTGCATTTGAGTTACCAGACACATGTAGTCCAGCGAAAAAAAACATGCATTTCATAGAAGATAATGAATTCTTCAGATGAATCATCTACTTTGGAGCGAATAAGCTTATCTGATAGAAAGTTTGCTATGATAGCTGCAGCTATAGCTCGATTATATGGAAAATTATCAACGACATGATTGGAATGTGTTTTTATATTACCGCTTTTAACACTGGAGTAAGAAATGGTGCATGCTATCTTCTCGAAAAATTGATTGACAGGTATTTACTGTACATTGTATACGGTCATCACATCCACGAACTGATAGTAGGTGGTGTTTTTACATCATTGTTTGGACCATCTAATGGTCCAAATATTCCTATTTTTATGAGATTTCAAAATGTTTGGACAAAAACGAATAAAGACAAATTTGGGCCTTTACCCGATTCTTCAATGAATTTACCTTTTGTACAAAACTCTGAAAAAACATCATAAAATTTCTTCAGAATATTCTACAACGGAAAGAAATGTCTTATCTACCACGAGACGATTAGAAAGAGATGATAGAGCTTTTATTGCTAATGTTGGGTGATTCAGTTGGAAAGAAAAAGTACTGCTTTAAGATTCCTGGTGCCTACCACTTAGCTCGATGGATGGCAAAAGTGATCTATGGCTTGAAAATGTATCTTCTTCGTGATCAATTTTCTCTGACTTTCAAAGGAATAAGAAATATTACAGAATTTTGTATGTCTGCATCTCTTACGTATGTTGAAGCCTGGTCATCGTGTTCGAAAACGAGTGATGGCCCCGCTAACGATCTGCTCTTAATCTGACAGCTGAAGCAATATGCAAGTGTGAATAAAGTCATCTCAGATATAGCTATAATGAAATTCAAAAATCACTCATGGTATTTTGGTCTAGAACCAGTCTCGTTAGCTTTGTTTTCTGATAAAGTAACTATTGAAGACAAACGGAAATTAGTGGCCAACTCAAAACCTCTAGAAGAAAATTGGATTACGCAAAGAATTAAACTTGAATCAGACCAAACTTGGCAATTATCTTCATTTTGGGGCTCTAATCAAAACCCAAGGAAGATCCTACAAAACAGGCTCCTGCTAACAAAATGGCGGCCAAAATGGCAGCGAAAATTTTGTTTTTTGGAAATATCTAATTTCAAAAGCACTTGATAGGAAAAGTAGCTACATAAAAAGTTGTAGAGCACACAATTTCCTATCACTTTTGTCACAAATAAATGTTTCTCATTTTGATAATTTACGAGTTATGGCAGATAAAAGCAGAGCACTTTTTTCCAATTTGCAAAGAATGTTAAATTTTACCTAGAGATCTGAAAGATTATTCATTGATATCGTTATCATTCACTATTATATCATTGCATATGTTCAAAAAATATGATATATCATTAATTCAGCATATTATATATATACATACATACATACACTCACACACGTAAATTGCAAGTATCTATGAACTTATCGATATGCGTGGAATATCTACATTACCCGTTTCCACATCACCCATGAGGTAGAGTAAGTGGAGTTTTTTTTTTAAACGTGGTAGCTCCAGTGGGTCTAATCCACTAGGTTATTCTTTTAGAAAAGCAGCAAAACATGTTCAGTGTTATTCAGTGTTTCAAGTTTTGGTTTTAGTCTTTTAAAGCACTTGCGTGGGCCTGGTAGACTTCTTTTTTAAGGCTTGGATGGGCTAGGTTGCTTAATATCTTCCTGAAGGTACGAATTAATAAATTCCAATGCTTCATCCACATTTTTGCAAATGAATGAACAGGAGGAACGATTGCGGATTGCAGAAGCAGGAGCACTAATTGTGTTGGAGGACATCAGATCGCAGGTATATGAAACAAACCAGTACCAACCTTCTGAAAATTTTTCACAAGATGTAAGTATATTGTCCCTGAAACTTTGAACAAATTTCTTCAGAAAGCACTAGCTCGTGCTATAATCTCAGCGGCTAAGGAAGAGGAGCAAGCTGAGGAAGAGGAAGGTGATCCTGAAGAAAATCCTGCTGACCTTCAGGAAGATATTAATCAACCTGGCCCTGGTTATTTATGCATATACAATGATATAATAGTAACATAAATTTATTTACAAATATTCACCTATTCTACAAAAAATAAATAACGATAATAAACTGCTAGTTCAACGAATTTTTGGAAAAAACAGGCTTCGGAGTTGTTAGCAAAGAGAACGGCGATTAGAAGAATGTTTCTCTCAGTCAATATCTAGAATCTCTAGTATGTTGGTATTATAAAATTTAAACTGTATTATGTATTTAAAAAAAAACGCTCAACGCCAATACTGAAAACCAACTTTTTACCAGTCCTTTCACGGTTTAAATATGTTAGACTTTAGTGAGGGACACGTTCAAGCGCCTAAAATTGACCTCTTTATTACAAGACAGGTATATACTTAACTGTAATTTGTTTAATCTTTATCTGTATGAATTAAGAAAGTGATTCTACATATGTACTATAAGCCCTTTAAAAGGTCAAAAATTGTATAGTCACATCGAATAAACTTTGACATTCAGGTAAAAATTTAGGTAAATCGAAATATCCAAAAGTCTAAGGGGCCATTCATTAATTACGTTAAGGTCCCTAGGGGGAGGGTGGGTTTTAAAAATCTCTACATGACCTTACCTCGGGGAGAGGGGGGTTAAAACCATTCTTACGTAACATCTTACTCCGCCAATTATTGTTTCAATTCAAAAGAACGCAGTAGCTACTTTAATTCTACTCAAAGTACCCATTTTACAATTTTAAAAATCGCGCTACAGTAGGCTAAAATGTCGGTTTCTGTCACACTCTATTTTATTTGCTCTATCTTTAAGATTGTTTTGAATTTAGTCTTTCATAATATGTTACGCAAATTATTCTTAGTTTGTATTTTTTTACTTTTTATGATTAATTTTTTTTCTTAGGATGTTTCAAATCTTATCTTTTACTAACTATTCAACGCTATTTAGAAAAATTCTAAGTTACATATTACGTAAGCAGGGGGAGGGGTCAAGAAATCTTATGTATTCTTACGTGGGCGTGGGGGGGGGGGGGGGGGTCAAAAATGGTAAAAATCGCCCTTACGTAATTAATTAATGGCCCCTAATATGCTTCTACACTTTGATGAAAATATAATATGTGTGGGTCATTTCACATTTCGCTTTTGGAATAGCAAAGCTAACTCAATGAATATCAAATAAAATAAACTGTTCACAGGGTAAATTTCTCTGTAGGTTTTTTGCTCCTACCTTGAAAGGAAATACTACCAAACACTTAATGCGACAGAATTTACATTTTACCCTGCGATTTTAAGAGGCTCTGAAGACGAATAGGATACTAATTTTACTTCTTTCTACCATGAAAGACAATGCGTCTTATCCTGAGTATTTGACTTTTGAATTCTTTCGTCTCCTTTCAAGAAAACTCTGCTTTTAAAGAATAAGCACTTCTGTGAAACTCGATTGTGGAGCTTTAGGATCAAATAAATTTTACTCTGAGAAAATATGACATAAAAGCGAACTGAGAAAAGTTCGCTATGTCCATGTTATTCTTGATGAAATCATTGCCTATTTATAGAAGTTTGATAATGAAAGTACAGAAAAATATTTTCTTCAATGATTTTTAAGTGTTAGTAAATTTTTCTGAACAAAGATTTGCGAAGCAGTTTTATTGCGTACGATTGTGAGAAATATTCGGTTTCCAATATTATTATTCAAAGGGAATATCATATCAAGATGAAAGCCAAGGGCGATTTCTCTCTTTTCCCAAGGGAAGTTACCTTTTCTTACTATACATATATACTATAGAGTACAGTGGAAATGTAATTCGAGTTTCCATGTAACCTATCTGATTGGCGCAATTGTCAAGAAAAAACCGATATTGTTTAAGACAAGAAAAATTGTACATTACTTTTCACTGAATTTTTTATAGACTTCACTGGTTCTAATATTTTTATACATTAGTCATAGGATAAGTGCACTGCTCACCGGATACGTATCAGTGGTCGTATAGTCTCGTATATTTTATAGTGAAAATAATACAATAAACTATAATTCTGAAAAGTAAATAGAGTTTTGCATTCTGTATAATTTCAAGTAACACGCAAGGAAAAAATCTTATGTAAACTTTTATTAATTTTACGGTATTGAAAATGTTTCGAGAGCCGATCATCCTTTGTTGCCTTTTTGGTCATATGTACTGTTTCCGGAGTCCGAAAATAGAACATTTTTATTTTGAAGTTATGACTTACTTTAATCGAGTTTTCACTTATGTAGCTGAATTTTTCAAACGTGGGAGATAAAGTTTTTGAAATCCTTGGCAATATTATCATTTTGGAAGTGGTCAGACGACTAATGTAAGGACGTAAATAAAACGTATAGGTCATAAGTTTTATGAAATTGTCTGAAAGCCAGAAACAAGCAACCGCCTCTGATAAAAGCTCTTGTCAAAGGTACGGCGAGGCGTGTCCCAAAAATTACCGACTTGGACTCATAAGTATTGCATAAATTTTTTTTAATTTAAAAAAAAGGAATTTCTTTTGAGCTTTCTCTTATAGCTAATTCAAATGGCGAAAGAAATGCTCACAAAAAAGCAGCCACCTGCGAAAAAACCTTATCAAAGAATGGTGCATCACAAAAAGTGCCGGATCCGATACCGAAAAAGCTGCATAACTTTTCCATTTTTCAATAAAAAAAAACAAGAGAGTACTTTTGAACTATTAATTAACTCTATCAAACAGCGGAAAGGACATTCTGAAAGAAGCCGAGAAACCCCCGTATCAATGGCGCGGCGCACCTCCAAAAACCGAAATATGGATACACAAAGAGTTGCATAACTTGTTTTTTTTCAATTTAAACAAAAAACAAGGAATTGCTTCCGAGCTAGTACTTATCTCTATTGAACTGCGAAAATAACAGGCAAAAAGATGTATTCAATTTATAAAAAGAATACCAAACATAGATTTTGACCCACTACTAAATCAAACTAGTCCATAATCTTCCACAGAAACCTGAGTTACGTTAAAATAGTTAGTTTAAGCCGATAAAACGTATTTCCAAAGTTTTATACTTACGCCCTTATGTCCCGGGACCCTTCATTCACTTGTATTTAGAAAAATTTATTATTTTAAACAGTGAAAAAAAATAGGCTTAGATACACCTATTTGACGATCGATTTGACTTTTATCCAATTTCTTGTCAATCTTCCATAGATGCAGAAAAATAACTGCATTTTTTATTGTCAATTGAAATAAAATTATTCATAATATCATAAATAGTGGAAAACTCTCGCTTTTAAGAGTGACATTATAATCAGTTTCTCGAAATTCTAACCACTCTGATAGATACAATTTTACTTTTCTGTCAAATTTTTGCAAAATTTCACTTACTTGTTATGCAACGCATTTTTGATCAAGTAGGCTCACTTCAAGTATTTTGAAACAGTGTATTATTAAGCTTATTTGCTTTAAATAAAAATGTGTGATACTTGAAAATACTATCAAATTATTAGATAACGTTATAACGTCTGACCACTAAAAAATCTTTTCCGACTACCGACATTTCCTTAACTCTTTCCAGAAAACTTTGTTTTCTTTCCAAATGAAATTTAAATTACAAATAGATAGCAAAAATCACTTTATAAATATATAAAGAGTCCAAAAATGTGGATCTTTGTTATAGAAAAAAGTTTTTAAAAAGGGCCTACGACGTTTTAAATATGCGGTTAACACTATTTGTCCGACTACCGATACGCTTACACTATATTATATTGGATCTAACTATTCCATGATTGGTATCACATTCTATTAGAATCCTAGGATAATATTTGCATAAACAATAAATAAATTTTTGAGATTTTTTAATCTCTTCAATTATTTGAAACATTTTGGAAGTAATATGCATAGATATAATGTTTGAATATAAAATTTTTGAATCGCATCATATACTAAATTGATGTGGAAATGTCTGGGCAAAATAAGCACTTTTAACTAAAATTCGCAATTATCAGATGGTAGTCTACAATCATTCCATACTATTCAGAATTTCGATCATTGTCTCTTGAGCCTGATAAGTAAAAAAAAAATATTGCAGAAAATGATTGCTCTTGTTATTCGTAGCTATCATGCATAGTTAGGAAGGTCACACAGCGATTCAGATTTAACGACCACCATATATCACATGTCTCCAACCTAGATATAATTTTTTACTGCTATATCTCCCCCTTTCACTCCTCTCCGTTGCCACCTTTCTGTCCAATGTATCTGCAGGCTTCGTTAGACGACATTCAGAGAATCAGAGGAGCCCTAAAATTATCGGCCATGATTGAAACTTCATGGGAACTCTGGCAAATTGCAGGAAAGTTTTGCAAGTAAACAGTTTCAAACAGTTAAGTATCCTCGTAACTGTTTTGAACAAATTTGCCGGTCTGCATCGATCCATATTTTCAATGAGCGAAGTATGTCTTGTTCAGACTTAATTCACTTTATTCGTGTTTCAAAATCAACTTTAATCAGGCTGTCAAATAAAACACTTCCACATCTTGAAAAATCTTTTACTTATTTTAAGCATTTTTGTTATCACCGGCGCAGTACTGGCCTAGTACTGCTCACCAGTACAGATAATCGGCAATTCGCCCTGTACTGGCTAACAGCTGACTCCGCGATCGGGGAAGTACTATGCCGACAGTATATGTATGTAAAAAAAAATATATATATATATGTTTAAAAATATGGTTCATGTGTTCTAAAATTTCGGAAAAATATAAATATATCTATCACGTAATGGACTAGTCGTATACCAGAGCGAATTTCAAATATTAAATTTTAGGAATAAATAATGTTGAACTGATGGCATCTTCAAATTTTCAACATGGAAAAAGTTTTCGTTCAAGGTCAAGAATTCGACAACTGATTGATACAAGTCTTCATTATTTTCCTTTCTGAACTTCCCTTTTCGTTTCCCAATGTTCACAGAATTTCAGGTCAAATACGATGTGTCTAACATTGGTGTGTCCCCCCTTTTTATTCTTTTTTTAACCCTTTAAGAGTTGAGACAGATAGACCCCACAATTTCTGAGCAATGATTATCTCAAAACATTTCCGATCAAGTTATTGGAACCTAAGATCACTTCTGTATATTGCAATTTCTTAAAAACGATTGTTGAACTGATTTTTTCTATTCAACTGCATAGGGATGTATCGTAAGGATATGCAGGAGTGATTCCAGTTTCCAATAACTTAATCAGAAAATCTACTGGAGATATTCGCTACTCAGGAATTGGGATTTCTGTCTTATCATTCTAAGAGTCGAAAAAGAATCCCTAAAATAATTTAAAAGACTTGTCTTGAATGAGGTGTTTACTGAGTACATACATCCTAATGTGATTCCATATAAGCCAATAGTGTTATTAAGAAATGTTTGACCACGAAAAATCGCATTTTTCAAAATTTGTCCGTTGACCAGATTAGCCTATCACGTTTATTTTCGAAATTATTTCGATATTTTAACGTGAAAAATGTACATTTTGGCACTTTTGCGTTAAGTCATCTCAAGAAGCTGACATGGTGGAATGTTCTGAGCAACGAATTCAATTTCAGCACACCAAAAACCTTTGTAATCAACGAGTGAGGTCTGTGGGTTTGAAAAGTTTTTTTTTCAGGCTAATAGCACTGTATAATCAGTAAATCTAAGAGTGTGGTTAGTCTCTCCCTCTCCTATTGCATTCTAAGCCCAACACGAACCCTTGAGAATGAAAAACGAATTACTAGGACATTTTTGAAGTTGGAACTTTGAAGACCCGCTTTTCGAGAAAAAAGCATCTAATGCTGGTGACAGTCACACGCGTAATTCATTTTTTAACGAAA
This sequence comes from Andricus quercusramuli, assembly GCA_932178445.1. Taxonomy (NCBI): domain Eukaryota; kingdom Metazoa; phylum Arthropoda; class Insecta; order Hymenoptera; family Cynipidae; genus Andricus; species Andricus quercusramuli. The sequence continues at coordinate 417,298 of CAKNXH010001080.1, forward strand.
AGGCAGTCTATGCTCAGATCACAAAATCATTCGGCACTCAAACATGTTGTTTTTCGGAGAGAATAAGACGACACATATCTTACCAATTTGCAAAAAAATAATGTTGATTAAGTTATGAGTATTGGAATTTTTAAAATTAAAAATGCAAATGATCAGAAAATTGTCCAAACATTGGTTAAAAGTGTGATATATTTTAACCTAACATATGCATTTACTTTTTTCTTTCTGATTCTGATCGAACTTTTCGCCTTCTTTTGAAATCAACTGGAAAATTTCACCTTCAGCCTTTTTTCGCCTATTGATTTTTTCAAGATACGTCCTATTGTAAAAAGTATATTCCATGTGAACTGCCCTGCGCCCGCGCCTTGGAGGGAAGAGAGAATCCACATTTTTTGAAAAAGAACACAAGATACGAAAAAACTCAAAGAAACAAAATTATCTCTCTCAAAAAAGTCTAAAAAAATGAATGAATGAATAAATGACAAATTACGAACATGATTTAACACTTCTAACAACTTTTACATCAAACTTTTTCCTTTGACTTTGGAATTTTTTGAACAATCGATACTCTCAATTTTTTCTAACTTAATTCTAACTTAAGAACTAAATCTTTTTCGTTTTTATCACACCATTATATTGTATTGTATATTATATTATATCAAATATATATTAATATTGGTTCAAAAGTATCACACTTTTAACCAAAGTTTTGACCATTTTTCGAAGATTGGCTTTTTCAATTTTTAAAATTTAAATACTTATAACTTTGTCAACAAAAATTTTCTCTAATCGGTAAGACACGCGTCGTCTTATTCCCTTCAAATACAATTCATTTGAGTGGAAAATGATTTTGATATTTGCGCATTCTCTGCTAATATGAAATGAATTCGGCAGTAAGATTTTTTCAAGTCAGCGAATCTCTAAAAAACAAAGTTTATATCGATTTTATTTTAAACAGCTGTTTGCCAGCGCGATGAAGTGCTTATTGTAGTACCTAGTACATTAAAAGTAAAAGAAAATTATGTAACTTTACCCTTCTACGAGCTGTCAGATTGGTCGGAGATCCTGAGCGGGGTACCGCACGGCTCTACCATGGCAAGCAATCGCGTAGTGCGTTGGGCTCAAAACAACGGGCTTCAGATCAGCCCCGGGAAAAATAAGGCTATTATTATCTGACCCTTCCCTTCTTCATGACCTGAAACAATCGCAACCCTGCCGCCTCTTCTAATTTATGACCTGGAAATCGAATTTTTCGTGGTGAGGGACTAAGACTACAAGCTTAACCGTACTGTTTCCTGGAAAGAGCATATCATTGACATCTCATGAAAGACATTTCCAGTACTCCAGCAACTAAAAAGGAATAGATGAATCATTTCCTACACTTACACGGTTCCTCCTGAAATCGGGGCTAAAATTCGAGGCCCCGCACTTCTTTTGATTGCAACTAGCTTGAAGAACATCTCTGAATTGTTTAATCAAAAGGATCTGAAAGCTTGAAGTCTTCTGAATTCAACGAGAGGGTAAAACATCTAAAAAAAACTCAGAAAGCGGTCAACGTTAGAAAAATTTTGAAAAAATTCACAGATATTCTTCAAACATTGATTAATGCAATACATTTCTTTAAATTTAAAAACATTTATTAATTCATTTTTTACGAGGATTTATTTACAAATACTTGTTCTTGAGAACGAGTGAAGGCAGAAAGCCGCCTAATGACTCCAAATGTGCAGTTTTGTAATGTGTACAGTGTAATAATTAAATTTACGGTAAAATCATTGTTACGCCAGTAATACAATTTTTAATATTTCTGACTTTAATCAGTGTTAGCGCGTAGTGCGGCACAGCAGGGCAAATAGTTAGAAAAAAGTACCCTGTCAATAACAATATAGTAACTCCAGAATCAAGCCAACTCCGTTACTATTGTCATCAAAGGGTACTTCTTCCAATTACTTATCCTGCTGTGCGGGCTCACACGTCAACACAGATCAAAGTCAGAAATATTCAAAATGATATATTTCTTGCGTAAAAATGATGTTATCAGAAATTTAATTATTGCACCGCACTTGCATCACAAAACTGCAAATTTGGAGACACTAAACGGCTTCTTATTTCTATTCGTTCTCAAGATAAAGTATTTGTAAATGAATCTCCGTAAAAATAAAAATATCAAATATTTTGAATTTTGGAAAATGTATTACTTTAAAGAATGTTGAAAGAATATCTGTTAATTTTTTCAGATTTTTTCTATTAACGTCGACCGCTTCTTGGGATCAGGTGCAAGTCGGAGCTTCAAAAAGGTGACCGAAAACCCTGATTTTTGGGACGTTTTGCCCTCTAACTATTAGCACAATTTTTTTTAGGATGAAAGTGATCATGTCACTGAGTTCGGAAGACTCTAAGCTTTCAGATGCTTTTTATTAAACAGTTCAGAGATTTTTTTCAACGATTTGCAATCTAAAGTAGTGAGGGGCCTCGACTTTTGGCCTCGAATTTTCCAAGTTTATACATGCCCATGGCTTCCCCGGGCTTAATTTTTAGTCCATGTATCACAAATGTGGCACAATAGGCTTTATAGCTTGAGCGCCAGGGGAGTTCTTCGTGGGCTTCCCGCTTCCCAAGGGCAAAATAAAATCCCACTCAGAGCACTTTTTTCAAAAAATGGTCCTGTCGTTGCTATTTTTAATTAATCGAAAATATGCTGCATTTTATGCGCCTGGGAACGAGCAACCCTGGTGAAAGAGGGCTCTAAGGGGGATTGTATTTTGCCTCTGACTTTTTCAAATTTGGTGACAACAAACAACCTAATCAGCCAAAACTTCGTGGAAGAAAAACAGTCTTTACTGTTCCACGACACAGAACTTGTAAACTGCAGAGATCCTTTATTGTGAGGAGAGCGCGACTCTAGAACAAGGTAACCATATTGATCAGGAATTCTCCGTCTAGCTATCCCTTCGAGAAATCATTTTACGAATACCTTTTGAACTTTAATAATCCTAGCAATGAAATTACGCATTGGTAGCTTCCAAAATTTCAATTTATTAAGCCACATAAGATACCTTGCTATTTGTATAAACCTACGTTACCAACTTACAGAGTATTCTACTTATTTTTTATTTTGCTTATCACTTTTGTTTCCCATTCCATTTCATGTGCCAATTCGCCAAAACGATTCTATATAGAAATTTATGTGGAATAATATATGGGTTCCCATAAAATAGAGGCGGGAGGTGATAAAAAATTACGGACCCCAACAAAGGAAGTACGTGGTGCAAAAATTTCAGAATAAAGCTTCACGTAATTTACACACGGCCCCTCAATTAGAGAAGTAGCTGAAGTAATTGGAATTTGCATGAATGTTTAGCTGCAGTTATTTTAATTACACATATGTCAATTACTCCTACTAAATAAAGCAGTTGCACTGACTGAACAATAGGGTAGTCCAAATTTGTTTTTCGAATTTTCATGCATATCGCCCGGAAATTTGTTCGAATCCACAAAAGTATAAATCCATTTTTTTTTGTTAAAAAAATTATATTTAGGGGTGACGCATGCCCCATTAAGTTTAAAATGTACTTCCCATAGGAAAAAAAGACGTTTTTGTAAATTTTATAGGGTCTTAAGAAAACCCCATAAGTGAAAAACTGGGGTTTGCGAGTTTTTGGCGCTAATGATGAATTTTTGCGGTTTACTTTTTTAATGCGAATTATTTCTAATACATAAAACATTACTTTCTACTTATACTTTGATATTGAGATGAATTGTTTATACAACTTATCATTGTTTTCAGAAATTTTCTCTTAGAATAGAGTTGGATAGTCGTGGTTTTCTAGAAAATTTTCAACTTTTTGTCCAAATTTCAATTAGAGTGAGGTAATATGTACCTGAATAATTTTTACAAACATAATTGTTCAAACAATTCATTATTATTGATGATAATATGCTCTTGGAATAATACTAGAAAATTTCAGTTTTTTAACAAAATTTCAACATTTTTCCAATTTTCAATCAGAGTGATGTAAATAATTAACCCTCAAAGGACACTTGGGATCACTGTGACCCCACGGATTTTCCGATTTTTTTCGATTGCCTACAGTTTTTATTTTTAAGCATTTTTTTCGAATTATTAAATTATCACTAAGGCTTTGTAAATATTTTATTCTTATTTTTTTGCTCGTTTCAACATCACTCATGATTTTTTTATCCAAGAATATCGTTTACTTTAATTGAAGGTGTCTTTTAAGGGTTAATTAAAGTTACCAAAATGAATTGTTTGAACAATTTATTATTATTGTTAATAATATTCAATTTGAATAATCCTAGAAAGTTGCACTTATTTCTCCAATTTTCAACTACTAGTCTACTTTTCACTTGGTGTGAGTTCATAATTAATTAAATTCAGCTAAATAATTGTTTATAAAAATCTTTATTTTTCATAACTATAATGCTAGGTAGTTGCGGTTTCTTCTAAAATTTTCAACTTCTCAACCACTTTTTACAAATATAAATAGTTGTTTGGACAATTGAATATTGTTTATAACTATCTTTTCTTAAAGTAATGGTATAGAAAGTTGCTTTTTCTGAAATCTTTAGTCATGCTCAGACTTTTCATTTCTGAACAAATAATAAGTTAACTTCAACGAGAAACATTTTTTTAATAATATTGCATTTTTCAAGTGAATCATTTCTGCTCTGTCCCCAATGTTAAAAAATAATAATTTTAACAAAGAATCTATCTTACACAAGAGACAACAAAGAATGGAACAATTAGGAGCTGGTGGGGCGACTATGTCTGTAAATGACTTGTAAAAGTTTTATTTTGAATTAAAACAGGAAGTTTATTGCAAAGCGTAAAAGAAAAGTTTGCAATTGCACATATTTTAATATCAGCCCCCCCCCCCCCTTCTCCTTCCCTGGAGTAAACATGTCTCGTCGATGATAATGTACATATATGAAAGTTAAAAATACCTCAAACAAATAATTAATTATAACATATTACGGGACAAGGTACACTTACTGCAGTCAGGAAATTGCTTCCGGTACTCTATTACCACTTGTAGTAAATATTGTCTCAGAGCTTGGCTCTAGTAAGAAGGAAATTGAAGTCAGATATAAATTTTACAAATATCTGTTTCATTTCAGAAAATATATTTACAAAAAGGAAGAGATTATCTAGCACTCATCTAAGAAAAAAAAGTTATAAACAATGTTAAATAGTTCAAACAACAATTTTTGTGAATTTGTATTAATTATTACCTCACTAAGTAAAAAGAGGACAAGTTAAAAATTTCAGAAAAAAATCAACTATCTGACATTAATATAGATGAAGATAGTGATAAACAATAATAATTTGTTCAAACAATTATTTTTGTTGAATATAATTAATTATTATGTCACTCTAATTGAAAAGTGGACAAAAAGTTGAACATTTCCGAAAAAAATGCAATTTCTAGCATTATTCAAAGAGAATATTATTAACAATAATAATAAATTGTTCAAACAGTTATGTTCGTTAAAATTCATTATTTATTACCTTATATTAATTAAAACCTGGCCAAAGAGTGGAATATAAAAAAATGCGACTTTCTATCTCTATTCTAAGAGAAAATTGCTAAAAACAATAATAAATAGTTTTAAAAATATGTGTCAACATCTAATTATCAGTTTGAAGTTTTTTTTTCATGTATTAGAAAAAATTTCATTTCAAAGAACCATCAAAAAATTATAATTAACGCCAAAAACTCGCAAAATCTTTGGGGGTGATAGTTGGAAAGTAAAATTTCATTCGTATTCTATGGCTAATTGTAAAGAGAAATGTTGAGTATCAACTCGATTTAGCTGATATTGACGATTATGAATAAATTTTTTTTCATTCGAAAAAAATGGATTTATTTTTGTGTGGATTCAAAAAAATTTCCGGGTGGTATGCATAACAATTCGAGAAAGAAAAATTTCATATGGTTTAGTTCACTTACTAAAAATATTTATATTTACTACTTCTCATAGTTCGTTTAATATTGTTCGATATATAGTAGTTTCAACTATACTTGGTTTGCGGGCGTCTCCAGCAACTAGGGAAAAGTATAGTCACAGTTACCTGTAATTTTTCTCTGTGTGATATGGTACCCATACTTCTAGAGCTTTATTTGTTTTGAATTATATAAAAAATCATGATCGTATAATATTCTGACCCTCAGCACTCTTATACTTCCTTCGCTCATCGATAAATTCTAACATTTCTTGATATATACGTTTTCTAACTATTCTTCAAGTCCTATCATCTCTCTAGCTGTTATTATTATTGCTTATCTCATACATATCAATTCGTCATGTACTTCCCACGCCACTTTTTCTATGATGAATTTCTTCATCCGCCTTAGTTTGGAAATCTTCCAATATATTCATGCTTTGAAATTTATGTACATCTATGATCTTCCTATTCTTGTCCCTTGAACAACATTTGTTATGAACTGAATTTGAGTCGACCCCATGCAAAAACAGAAATTAGACCTAAGGAAATTGAGACCTGAAATTATTGATGTTCTATTTATATCAGTGGCTGACTATTGTCCCAAGAAACGTTACCAAAGTTGAGCCAACTTTGGCAGCCAGAGTTGGGCCACCTTTTATATTCATAAAAAACTTGGTCGGCTCGTCCTAAGCAGCCAACGTTGGCCCAACCTTTCTAGGGTATTTTTAGCCTTAGCCAATAGTCGTCGCCTACAGTCGGCCCACAATTCTGGCTTCAGTAGATTGGCCGAGTTTCGAGTTTGGCCCGACTTTGGGTCGATGGACATTAGCATCATTGAATCTTGAGCTTGGGCCGAGCATGGCTAAATAGTAACTTTTCCACTCGGGCTATACCTTCTTAAATGGAACTATTTATAGTTACTGTTACATCACGAAAAAAGTAAATAGTTTTCGTTATGGTTACCGATTCAAAATGTAACTTTTTCTTAGTTGCATTTCCCAAAAAATGTTACTATCGTTACTTTTTTAGTTATTTTTCTATTTTATAAATATACCAATTTATATATATCCAAATTCAATTTTCACAACCATTTTTTCATCACTTCCGAATGATAGTTGTTACACTTTTTAATGAAAGTCGTAGGTTACTCATGACTCACATAATATTTCTAAAACAAGGATTGTTTTAGAACATTTTGAATTTGAGTGTGGAATAATAATCGTTGCATTTTTAAGAAAATATAGCCTGAAGAAAATTGTTAGTTGGGTCAACTATTTAGTTTGTAAGATATGGTCAGGGCCATTCCTACCCTTGCACCGCCCGGGCGCAGCGCAGAACTGCCCTGCCGCCCTGGTCCTTCCACCTTAGAGATTCAATTATTTATTAATGAAATTCAAAAGTAAATAATGTAAGTCATAGTTTTGTTATAAAACTTTTATTGCATAAACGTTTAAATATTTACAAATATTATCATAAAAAGCTTGCCCGTCTAGCTGCTATTTCTGCCAACTTTTCTATTAAATGATTTACTTGCAGTATTTCAACTAATGCATGCTCAATCGATATAATCACTAAATTTGAAAGTCTATTTTCCGTCAATGATGATCTTAAATAACTCTTGATCAATTTTAACTTTGAAAATGATCTTTCTGCGGTAGCATGCGTCATCCGCAGGTATCATGTCGCGTAATTCTAAAAGTTCATCATTTAATTCAATAGCATCTATATCAGACGATTTCGTGGTTTGGTCCGTAAGAGCTAGCTCGAAGTTCTTGCATTTTTTCAAAAGCTCTAGTTTGCTTAATTCTTCGAGATTTTCACAGTTGAAAAGAAATCCAAAAGTGTCTGTGGAATGTTGAAGAAATTTAAATCTTTCTGCTAGGGCAGTAATGGCTACATCCAATAATTCGAAATAAAATTCAATTTATAACGAAGCTTAGGATCTTGTATAGGTTCGTCAACGTTCTAATAGTTTGAGCGCGATGAGAATGTACCCGCGAAGCAGGCAGATTTTTTTTTATTTTAACCGTAGAAGCTTCGCACAGAACTTTAACTGATGCAGAACAAGTGTAAACTAAAATGCAAACGGTTCGGATTTGTGAAATCTCCCAACCGGGCTAAGACGTAAATGGCAATACTAGCATACTGAAGTATCGAGAGCAAAAATGAAGCAGGTATATTTGCTTGCTTGCGCGTTTAAGTGCTCAGGTAGAAATGTAAAGACTGTAGGGTACATGGAAAGGAAATTCTCGAAACCAAATTAGGTGCCAATGTATATGTTACCGGCAAAGTCCGAAGTGCCGGCACACCGCAGTCTGCCTAGGCCATCCGCGAATTGCCTGAGCGGTGTCAGGCAAAGTCCGAAGTAGCACTTTCACTTCGGACTCTGCCTAGGCAAATCGCGAAGTGCCCGACAGGCGCAGGCAAAGTCCGGAGTAAGAATAAAATCTTTGGGGTTTACTTTTTCCGCTGCACAGTGCACTGGCTCGGGAATTCACAATATTCAAAATAGTCTACAGGTCGCAATTGTGAATGGATTTGAACGTTTTTTTTTTTTTTAGAAATGATCAGCAGTAAATTTGTAAGAAAGCTCATAGAGTATATTTATCAATTTTTGTTTCAGTATAATTATTTATTCAACGCAAGTTTTTTTCTCTAAATAAAATAAAAAATAATCTCGATATGTATCATATTTAACTTAGATGTACTTAGAAAACATAAATAATTCATTTTTAATATTTTTATTGTTCTTTAGTATAAATAATTTCCGAATTCAAGCCTTTTCAGGAAAAACCGATTATTTAAAGCGCATTTACGGACTATATATTCTATACAAGTCACCAGTCGATTATTTGTAATAATTAGATTATTAATAACAATAATATAATAATACAATAATAATACAACATTATGCAATAATTATTATTATAATTAAATTAATAATGAATTATTATAAATTAATTATTTTATTATTATTAATATTATTATTAATGAAATAATATAATAATTATTCAAAAAATAAAAAAATCCAAGATTAACCAAAAATGCCTTCGACATATTGGGCTGTAACCATCTTAAGCCTGAGACATTAATTGTCAACAATAATAATAATAAAAATAATATGATATAATAATATAATAACTTTGATTGAATATCTGGGTTTTAAATGGTTTATAACAACAATGATTTTAATTATTGAGAGCCTTTAGACACCGAATATCATTTTTTAAATCTAATTCTTAGCACTTACACTTCAAAACAAAATTTCCTTCCAATGTCGTATTAGTTTCGTAACTAATGGAAAATTTTTCTCTCCACTCTCTCCCACTGCCCTTTTATTTAGTTACTTTATTTAAAACTAATTTACAGACTATAAATTCCATACAAGTCACGAGTCTATTATTTGTAATTATTAGGTTGTCAATAACAATAACTGTTTATTGTTGATTTATTTGATGGGAAATGATTCAGTATACGTGCAAAATGTTTTCTATCATAAAATATATACTATAATTTTTTCTTTACTCTTCAGTAAATAGAGCCAGTAATAGGTGTTTCGTTTAACAAATCTGTTATTAACATTTAAAATGTTCAATTTGGCTATTTCACTCAAAGACAGATTTTTTATTTTTCACTAAACCATAGTATCATTGTTTAAAAAGTATTTGAAGATTCATATAATTGAAATTTCAATTGTTGATAACAAGTTTGTTTAATAAAACACCCACTTCGTGCTTAATTATTGTATAATGTTGTATTATTATATTATTGTTATTAATAATCTAATTATTACAAATAATCGACTGGTGACTTGTATGGAATATATAGTCCGTAAATGCGCTTTAAATAATCGGTTTTTCCTGAAAAGGCTTGAATTCGGAAATTATTTATACTAAAGAACAATAAAAATATTAAAAATGAATTATTTATGTTTTCTAAGTACATCTAAGTTAAATATGATACATATCGAGATTATTTTTTATTTTATTTAGAGAAAAAAACTTGCGTTGAATAAATAATTATACTGAAACAAAAATTGATAAATATACTCGATAAGCTTTCTTACAAATTTACTGCTGATCATTTCTAAAAAAAAAAACGTTTAAATCCATTCACAATTGTGACCTGTAGACTATTCTGAATTGTAAATTCCCGAGCCAGCGCACTGTGCAGCGGAAAAAGTAAACCCCAAAGGTTTTATTCACACTCCGGACTTTGCCAGCGCCTGTCGGGCACTTCGCGATTTGCCTAGGCAGAGTCCGAAGTGAAAGTGCTACTTCGGACTTTGCCTGACACCGCTCAGGCAATTCGCGGAGGGCCTAGGCAGACTGCGGTGTGCCGGCACTTCGGACTTTGCCGGTAACATATATATGTAGTGTATATCTAATAACTATTGTACGATAAAGACAAGGGCGGCGCAGTCTGGCACGTACTAAGTATACTTTATAGCAAAGGCATCAGTAAGTATTATATTGGACGTTGTAACTACAAAGTGTGGAAATAGACGACCGTCTTCTGGTCTGTGGCCGCCGCCTCAGTAATCTCTGGCTAGTGCCACCCGGGTGCATGCAACCTCGGAACCCAGTCTGGGTACGGCCCTGGTTATGGTACTACTATTTTATTAGTTGGGACAACTATTTTCTTAGTTGCTGGTACTAATTAAATAGTCATTGCAACTAATGGAATTATTGTGCCAACTAACAAAATAACAGTATCAACTGATAAAATAGCAATACCATATGTTACTAACTAAACAGCTGGCCCAACTAATCATTTTTCTCAGTGCCTGAATTTTCAACGGAAGAGGATAAATTTTCAATCAAAAACGACATATTTTCATCAAAATATATGATATTTGTTGAAAGAATTTTTTTAAAAAGATCCAACCAAATAGTTGAATCGTTAACTAAATAATACAAATTTTGAACAAAAAATGGAATGGAATTAGTAGAAATTTCGACAAAAAAAGATTTCCATTTTTAATCACAACCAGTTACTTTCAACCAAAAAACAATTTTTCAACAAAGTAGTTGATTATGCAGTCGAGACAAAAAAAACATCAACCAGATTGTTGAATTTACACCGAAAAAGATGAATCCTCAACTAAAAGTGTAATAGTTCATATATTTCAACCGAAACAAAAAATTAATTTTAAATCAAACGTCCGATTCGACCAAAAAACTAATTTTCAACAAAACAGTTGAATTTTTAACAGAATGGAATGATTTTGATATTGGACTACACATTTCTACGGCTATCTATCACCACAATTTGAATAGGGAAATTGAAAAAATATTGGGAAAAGCAATAAAATTGCTTAATTGTCGTAAAAAAGACTTGTCAACCACATTTCGAAAGTATAATAACGGTTTTTATAGTTAATGTCACTGAAAAAATGTAACTAGTTACCAATTCGCTACTTACTTACAAAAGTACTTTCGTTAACATTATCGTTGCCAAAAAAAGTAACTAGTTACAGTAACTAGTTGCAAGGCCATTTTCATTTAAATTTTCGCGCTTAGTCGCAATTATAGATGCAGCCTGAATTTTTGGCAAAAGACATATTGCGGCGATTCCCACCTTATGCAAATTATTATTGATTATTCCCGCCTCATGCAAATTCTCAGGTGATGATCAGGTCATGCGCGATCGACATTATTATAATTTAATTTAAATGGTGACGTGATGTGTAGGGGAGAATTACGCGGGCCCAGGAATTATTCTTGGGCCCAAGCGAACATTAATTCTCTTTTCGGATAATTAGAGAAGGAAGGATTTTGGACTTCAGAGTCTGCAAAAATGTCATCTCCGTTTATTTTTTGAAAATTGTAGACGTCTCACATTGTGGATTCAAAATCCTCTATATCTTCCATAAATGATGCGTGCGCTTGATCAAAGTATTTCATCGAAATTAATTATCATGGTATGATTTTGTCTTGAACTCATCAATTTATAATATCCGCCAATTTTTAGGATATTATACTATCTTATGGTTTCTTTATAATATTTCATTGTGTCATGGTATGATTTTTCTTGAACTCGACAATTTATAATGTCCGCCAAGTTTCAGGAAATTATAATATCTTGTGCTCTCTTTATAATAATTAAATGTGTCATGATAGGACTTTTTTAGACTCGTCAAATTATAATATCCATTAATTCTTAAGATATTATAATATATTGTGCTCTATTTGTAATATTTTAATGTGTTTCAATTGAATTTTGAACTTTCAATGTGTGAAAATTTATTGTGTCTCAAAGAGGTATGTGTGATATTTTGATTGATATATGATTGAATTTTGTTTAGTTTCAAATTATATTATAGTCCTAATCGAGGCCAGATCTCAATCGTTATAATTGACAAACTTGAATCTAATTGTGACTGATAACCTAATTGAAGCATTTACTAACTTTTAATAAATTCATGCTTACTTTTAGTTGTGAATTTATTTTTTTATTTCCTTACAAAATTTTAATTATTTCCATGTTACAGTTTCAGCTTATTCCTGTTATTTTGCGATTTAACTTTAAATTTCGAACCTAGTTCTAGAAGAACATAAAAATGTTTAAAACATTTTGCAATCATTTCTTGAATTTATACTTTAAAATAATAAAGTGCAAGTAGATTGCTACATAGTTAAAAGGAACTAGTTACTTTACGTCCCTGGTTATAGAGCAAGTATAATTTCGCCTCCGCATTAAGGTATGATTAAATGAGGACAGGCATATAAACATTAAACACACGTGAAAGGATAAAACTATCCGTAGATGCAAATAACAAAAGACTTTGTTACGACGTCCCAAAAACGTCTTATGTCAAGCCAAATGACATTTTTTGAGACATTCTAAACATTTTTTGGCATTAAAGTTCAAGAAATGTTTCTAGGAAGTTCTATTTACGTCTTTTTATTTTTTGCCCACTGGGTAATAATGCTTTAGCTTCGCTGTAAAGAAATCAGAAATGTACGTTAAAAGGGCAGAAAAGAGACACAGATATATGATCAAAAAAGGTCAGAGATTTTTCTTCACGTAAAAAGATGCCCTGTGCTAAAGGGATTTAAAATTTTACACTGTGTGGTAGGTACGGGTTCGTCAAATGAACGAGGGAAAGGGGGGATTAGCCTAGATTTGTTATCGACGGAAGGACAAATAAATCGTGCTTTATTATAAGAATATTATCCAAAAGGTTGTATTCCTTGAATAAAAATGACTTATTTGGAGCGAGAAAATGTTCTGATATTAAACAACTAGAGGACTCGGTTACAAATAACAACCTTGCCCCAATGATCCATTTTGTCCCGATCTACCTTATCTATAGGCTATATTTTCCCATAGCTTGTCCATTTTTGCTATGCCATATACAAATGCGTTCCAATCGCATATTAGTTAATTTCTATCAAGTTAAAATAAGTTGTAAATATTTTGGATATCTGATAAAAAAATCTGGATCTCTTGAAAATGTTTTGTAAATTCTGAAATTTTGAAAACATTGGCTGGACCTAGTCTATTTGACAATTCTTTCGATAGTTATAGTAAATACTAAACTTATAGATGATAGTTTGATGATTGTATAAAATAAGCACTAGAAAGTACTTTTCCATCGATTTGCGATGACGAATTCACTTCTCTCGCTCTCTCTCAAAATTCGAATAGCTTCCAACGCAAGAATTTTAATGGTTCTGTAAAAATGTGTTAACGCAACTGTGGATCTATAATTGAGATGAATGTCTGCAATTTTTGTTCTCCTGTGCCAGCAAACATTTTTCCAGTATAACCTCTAATTCCCAGGTCTGCGTGAAAATATCTTGGAGTCCTATTTTGTTCCGCTGTGGTTGGAATAAATGGCGAAAGGAAGCGAAAAGAAAGAAATGTGTCTGTTCGTTAACAGCAAGTCAACGAGTGAAGTACAATTTCTCCTCGCTTTATCCTGGTTAGTTTTGATACTAAACCAGAAATATTATAACCAAATAATTCCTAATGAAAGCATCTGCAAAGTAGCTTGAGCCCCTTTATTATATGGTGCTTATCTTTAATTGTGATCATTTAAATGAATACCGTTTTGTGTTTGTTGTTGATGTAAGTACAAGTGCTTTATTTGTCAGAGAATCTTCAGATTCATACAAATAGGTTACAGTTCAATTCGAAAACTAACTGGTATTCTAATAAATAAATAAAAAACTAAAATTGAAGGCTGATGGTAAACGTTACCCCAGAGGATTCAAACCATGCTTACAACGAAAGCAAATAAAAAAAACATTTTACAATATAATCAATTATAATGCTCAATCGTGGAACTTACTAACAAACATAATCATTTTCTTGAGCGATCTTTTATCAGGGTTATCTAGAATATTCAGCCAAGCATTCCTTATCTCACACAGATCCCTACATTCACTTATACAGGAAAATCTTACAGTATTACAAAATTGACATTCTACTAATAGATGGTACACCGGTTCTGTATTAGGACTATTCTCATTACAATAGATACAATAACCATCAACGTTTAAACTACAAGTTTTATTCTTGATTATAAGTCTAGGTATGAACTTATTTATCAACCTTAATTGCGCTATAATTCTGATGAAACCGAGTGGTGTTCTTGATAGAGTTAAATATTTCTGAGCTCCTTCTCGCAACGCTGATTGAGGATAAAGGATGAAGGATTAAAAAAATTGGATCTGTAAATCTTCTAGATATAATAATTTACCATAAGCTCTCATCCATGTCGATTTATTCTTTTGAAGAGAGGCAAGCGAAAGGTCATCCCAGTCGTCCTCTAACCCAATCTTTTTAAATATACTTCTAACCTGGCGGGCCCAGTTGTATTTCTCTAGGGTTGACATATCATCTTTTAGTCTATCCAGTTCTCTTAATCTTAAATAAAATTTCTTAGGATATTGATCGTCGGACATATTCAGAACTTTCTCTATCCAATTGAGAATTAACCCAAAAACTCGAACTGAAAGATGGGAAGCACCTATTCCTAATCTAATAGCATATCCAGCAGTATTTTGTGGAACATGCAGGATTCTCTTATAAAAAGTCATTTTAACTTTTTCTATAAAACATAAACACCTGAGGCTCCAAATATGTGCACCATACATTAAAACGCTGGGTATAAGACTATCAAAAAGTCGAACAATAGGATTTTAATGAATAAAGTTTTAATCTGTGAATCAGACTAATCGTAGATCCTACAGCGAGGTTAGATTTACGAACAGCTTCATCTTTCGCGCCGACATAAAGTACAGATTGGGTGAATGGAGTGCCTAGGTAGATATAACTTTTGACAATATGTATCTCGGATGTTTCGTACATAAAAGGTGGGCACTTTTCATTATGGCCATGACCTCCCTCTCTGCAAATTACTATTTTTGTTTTGTCTGTTATTTATCCTACAGTAATCTAATGATCCTTCAAGAATCTCACGCATTCCAACTAAAAAATCCGCAAAGAAAGCCAAATCGTCGGCGCAAGCCAAGAGCAATGTTTCCAATAAATGGTCTATTAATACACCTCTGATACCTCTGGCATACATGAATTCTTGTAAATCAGCAATTAAAAATGTAAACATTGTTGGACTTAGAACCTCCCCCTGCATGAGTCCTTTCAATACATCTACCGATCCAGAGATGCCCTTATTTCCCTTGATCGCAATATTAGCTTCAGAGTAAAAATCTATTACTAATCTAATGAATTTTGATCCACAACCTTTAGATAATAATTTGTACCGTAAGATATTATAACTAACTGAGGGAAAGGCTGCTTTGAAATCAACATAGAGTACAAAAAGTTTGCCTCCGTTCCGTCTCAGGCGATTTCGAATCATTGCGTTAAGGGTAAAGATCTGTTCCGTGTAACCTTTCCCCCTACTGAAACCTGCCTGCCACTCTGGAAGGAGTTGCATGTCTTCAGCCCAAGCTGTCAGTCTTTTGGAAAGAATCTGCGTAAATATCTTTGTAACACAGTTAACTAAGGCAATGGGGCGATAATTAGAAAGATCAGTGGCATCCCCTTTCTTGTGTATCATTCTTAGAAATGTTTGAGACCACGATATTTGAACCTTTTTGTTACTGATTTAATGATGGACTGGCGTGGGGCAGCGAAGGAGTCACGTTTCGTCATTTTAAATTAACGAGAAGGAAACAAGACCATTTATCACCGTTATTACTGAACACTTCTAAATACCTTTTATCGATTTAATCCAAGATGTGAGTCCCCGAGCCTATCCAACAAGGCACTCCTTTTGTATCCAAAAAAAAAAGGTTTTGGTTGTTTCGGAAAATTGGAAAAGATGTAGCCTCCGGAAGCTACGACCACGATCGTTCACCGAACGATCGAACCCGTCGCGACCGGAAGTAAAACGTCATCCGACTCGTCACTTCCCACAACACCAGAAAATGATCGAGTCGGGAAATCACTGAACAAGGACTCGAAAAAATGAATGAAACACTGACTTTAAATTTACGGACACAACTACCTGATGGGTCTGGAAGAAATACTTGAATAAAATCATTGCAATAACCGAAAATGGCTACACTAGCCTACACCTTGACTGAAACTGAACCGACAGGAAGAAGCTCCAAACCTCCTCAACCAAAGGAACTTCACGCTACTACCTGAGTCCCCACTCAAATGAAACGGAAAGCGCCTGAAACTCAAAAACGGAGATAAATCTTCAAGGAGAATAAGCAATGGGTGGAAATCATTTGATTACCAATGAAACCTGAAGGTCACTCAAAACAAGAATAACAAGATCAAATAAATTATTAACATCCCGCCGGCCTTGTTCGCTGAACGAAAAAAAATTCCACTTATAAAGGTCAAGGATTTTGTGCCGCCCGCCATGGAGCACAAAATAAATTTCCATGTATGAGTGTCAAAGGTTCAGTTCCGCCCACCATGGAGCACAATTAACCGCATTGAATTAGCGCACGACTGGTAACCCACACAAACACAATTTGACGATAGGGTGATTGAAGGTCCTAAAAGGAATTTTTAATAGTGGCAGATGACACAAGTCCACCCTGTCCGGGACTAACATTGGTTATTCGTCCTAACGGCTGACAATCAACACGACGTCTCCAATTTGAAGATTACGTTTCGGCACAGTCTATTTTTTTTAATGTATTGCACCTTTGGAGTTAATGATTAGGAAGCGGAGTATCTGACCTAACTTGAGCTTTCCCGAGATCCTGCATCGGGATTTCCGCGACGATAGAGATTAGACTTATCCAGCCAACTGGATCAAGGGGCCAGGAAATAGCAGCCAGAACCTTCCTCAGATCCCAAACAGCTCCCGAAGCGTTAACTGGACCATCGGTCTCGAACTGTGGCCAATGTTATGTAGCATATCGCACGCAGGAATTCTATTCAAGAGAGGAGAGTACTTTGAGGCCTACTTCTTCTGATGAATTTCTCCAGATTCCAACAGCTGAATCAGTTGATCTCCAAGTTTAATGGCAGAAACTTTATCACTCACGTCTGATAATATGTCATCAACATAAACATTTTTCTGAATCGAATGACCAGATATAGAGCGCATGACATGCAGCTGACAGTGGCCATCTTCGTCCGCTACTGGTTTCCTCCAAACGATACGTTGAAGATCGACATCTCTTTCATCAACTCTGATCTGGCAATATATCATTTCAACATCAGCAGAAAAAACAATTCAAGGACATCAAGACAGCAGCAAGGTTATTTTGCGGTTTCCGACCTGTGTAAAAACAAATTATTCAAGGATAGATCCTGAGGAAGTCTTTTGCGATGTATTGAAGATAATGCGAAGTAAGGGACGACCACCAACATTTCGCCAAACGGCATGATGTAGGGTGTAGAAAATGGTAAGTGTTTCTGTGGGAGGAACAAGACGCATGTGCCCGAACATGTCGTAATCAGACAGAAAACGCGTATATTCCTCGTCAGCAAGATGTCCTTCTCCAATCGTTGACATACGGAAATGAGTATCTGTTTGGCTCCTTGTAAAGATTCTCCTGAGGCATGCATATAGGATGGTCGAAGAGGGAGACGTAAGATGTATCTGCCGATGTCCGTCCGCTCAAATTCCTCATCTTCGAGAGAAATCAACGAGGAATATTTACCTCCTCTTGTTCCCAGAATCGTTTCAGGATGCTAGCAAGGATGTCCTTTTTGTTGACATTTAAGGTCATGACGGTTCTAGGATGGTCTGATTCATCTGAAGGTGCATAGAATCCGACTGGACCAATCGCAACCCTTCCAAAAACGGTTCGAAGGGCACTGGGAGCCTCTCGTAATCCTTGACGAATTCCATCCAGGAAAAGTGAGCTGAATAATCAGATTCTGAATCCAAACGAACTTTCTTAGTGTTTGAAGGGTCTGAGTCTTTAAATGTCTTTCACGAGTCACGTTTTCATGAAGTGCGCTATGATGCTGTTTATAGCATAGAGGACAAGGGGTGCTCAGTGGACAGTTGAGACTTCAATATCCCATCTGGAGACAACTAAATAATAAACTTAGTTGAATCACAGTTTGAGGATGATAATGTGAGTTTCGACGTAGATAGCTTGGGTAAAGTCGGACTGATTCTCAATGAAATATAGTTCCCTGGCAATAGCATCTTTGCTTACAAGCTCGAATGATGGGATCTGCGTGTCTGGAAATAAGCGCTCAATAACCGAATCTGGCTGCGGAGCAACCCAGAAGTGGTTATTTGTCGCTCAGCAAAAAACACAGTGTTCTTTATATTTGTCATCGAAGGTACTAACGATAATTGGCTCTTCGAAAAGTCCATGACTCTCATGATGAGATATGTCCATAAATCTGCATAAACTGTGTGATGTTTGTAGACCCGAAACCAATCTTAATGACAACATAGAACCCCTGTCAGGGATTTCATTTTGCGAACAGAAAACAGAAGATAAGAAGGCAAGAAAGAGAGTATTGAACCTCTCATGCAATGCGGAGACCCGGAAAGATAGAGCCGAAGTTAGCTTGTTAAACTCCAATGAAGATTTAAGCAAAATTGAATAACAAAATAACGGGACAAAAATACATAATCTGTCATCGTAAATAAGTTAGCCATGCCTGAGAGCCTGTCTCACGGCGCTTGCAATGTTGCAAAGAATTGAACTGTCATTCAGTGAGTTTGTCATGCCTAAGAGTCTGTCTCGAGGCGTTCGTAATGTTGCAAACAATCCATCAGGAGTATGGTTGTCATGCCTGAGAGCTTGTCTCGAGACGTTTGTAATGTTGAGAACAATCACACAGTCAGTTAGTAAGTTTGTCATGCCTGAAAGCCTGTCTCGAGGCGTTCGCAATGTTGCAAACAATTCATCAGCAGTATGGTTGTCATGCCTGAGAGCTTGT
>CAKNXH010001080.1:436628-460497 GCA_932178445.1 Andricus quercusramuli
TTGCAATGTTGAGAACAATCACACAGTCAGTGAGTAAGTTTGTCATGTCTGAGAGCCTGTCTCGAGGCGTTTGCAATTATGCAAACAATCATCATTAATATGTCTGTCGTGCTTGAGAGCCTGTCTCTAGGCGTTCACAATGTTGCAAACAATCCATCAACAATATGGTTGTCATGCCTGAGAGCTTGTCTTGAGACATTTGCAACGTTAAGAACAATCACACAGTCAGTGAGTAAGTTTGTCATGCCAGAGAGCCTGTCTCGAGGCGTTCACAATGTTGCAAACAATCCATCAGCAATATGGTTGTCATACCTGAGAGCTTGTCTCGAGACGTTTGCAATGTTGAGAATAATCACACAGATAATTGGGCTCATCAGTCTTGCGCAGGTTTCGACAGTGAGGACGGAGACGGAATTTATGTCTGTGTACTTTGTAAGGCCTGGTTGTGGTCATTTTTAAATAAAAAATGGACAAGAAAACTTGATACAGCAAGTTCTTGTAACTGTAATACTGATCTTGTGTAGTCTTTTTTAATGAATGTTGTTCATAATGCAAACAATTTTTTTAGTACATTATTAGTTGTTTAAGGCTGCTATGGTGTTGAATGAGGCAAAGAAGTATTTCAGTATGAGAAAAAAAATCCTGAAGCAAAATCGTCCCGTTTTGCCCCATGTTCCCCTATCTAGTTCTGTACACTGCATATATATATTATTTGTTGATCTGAAGAAATGAATTCTTTGGATATATTTTCTTGATTGAAATGAATATTTTTTACATTCAAGGCAACCATTTCCTTGATTCAAAAGGTCTACATTAGTTGAAATCTGGTAAGTCGTTCAAAGAAATATTAATTTGATGCAATGAGTTCGATTCTTTGAATTGATTCGGTAGCATTTGAATAAATTTATTGTGCATACTTAAATCAAATCTTTTGACTTTATTTCAATGAAAGAAATAACTATTTAATTCAAAATAATATTAATTAAATTGAATATATATTCATTTGTTACAAATAGTTCATGCATTTATACCAATGAAGCATTTATTTAGATGAACAAGATATTGTGTTTACATAAATATTAATTTCTTCAGTTGAAGGATATATTTGATTTGCTTACTAGAATTAAGTTATTCATAACTAATAAACATTTATTTCAACAAAGTAATTATTTTCTTAAATCAAACATTTAATAATTTGCCATGATTTGTTTCAATGAAATACTTCTTTAGCTTAAAGAAATACGTTGTTAAATTCAATATCAATTTTTTTGATTGACAGAAATATTCCTTTGGCATTTTTGGTAATGGTTAAATACGGCCTTCTGCCTTAGAATTTCTGGACTTGGCACTCGACGGACCCAAGTTCGATTCCTGCTGGAGGTGGATTTTTCATAGAATTTTTCTGTTTTAGGTCCATCAAGATTTTAAGTTATGTTAGTTGTTTGAATTAAATATGTATAATAATTACAATGTTAATTATAATTTAAGCTGAAAGAATCCATTTGTTCATTGAGGAAAATATGTACTACAGTTAAAGTACGAACTACTTTGTTTAGGCAAAAGAAATATTTTTTTTTATCAGTTGGATATTTTTTTTCTTCAAATACTCAAAGATTTAATGTGAAGAAATAGTTTTCTAAGCCTATGAAATATTTTCTTGACTTTAAAATATATTTCTTTACATCAATTAAATATTCTCATTTCAAAGAAATATCCATTCCCATTAATGGCAAGTTCATTTGGAACAATGAGTCATTTATTTGGTTTAAAATGTATATTTTTGTCTTCAATTAATATTTCTTTGATTCAAAGAAATATTTCCCTCCGACAAATAGGTCGTATTTATATTCAAACAAAGTGAACTTAATCCTATTAACGTTTTTCTGGTTGAAAAAGATTCTTTTTTTCATGCGAAGTGCATACCTATATTTATTTGCCTCAAAAAAATATTTCTTTGAAAATAATCAGGATTTTCACTTAATTCAGCCAAGTAAAATTCACTTGATACAAGTAACCCTTTTTTCAGTCTAACGTTATAATTATACTCGTAATTATATATAAATAGTGATAATATAAGGGACCAACAAACACGAAAAACACAACGGATACGTCATCACGATTTTGAGGTTAAGTGAGACTGTTACAACTGATTTCACTGCTTCAATCAATGAAATTTAAAAAAATAACTGATTTATCAGTTGAAATCCTGAGCAATGATTCACTTAGTTACATTTTTACTAATTCAAATGTAGACAGTAACAAATATTATGTATATGGGCGATTTTCGAATGAATTTCAATTTTTGTTTGTAAAATTCGAGTGAATTGAAGTTTAAAAAAATGAAATAATTGTTAGCAGTTATCATAGATATATGTGCTAGGATGTACTTTGTAACTTGAGAAAGCGGTCTACCCACATTATTCTTTTACTCGAAATACATTATTATAAAGGGTTAGGGCTGATTTGAACCGGCACAAAAACAACTTTCATACCGTTCCGCAAGCTCCGTATTCACCTGGCATGGCTCCTTGTGAATTTTTCCTATTCCCACAACTCAACTTACCACTTCGCGGAAGGGGTTTTGTGACGATTGAGGCAATAAATGAGAATCCACAGAAGGAGCTAAAGGCGATTCGAAAATAGGCCTATGAAAAGTGTTTTAAAGATTGAAGGAAGCGTTGGAATATGTGTATTGCTTGCAATGGAGATTGCTTTGAAGAGTATAAAATGCGAATATCGATGAATAATTGAATCGTTTTCGTTTTATTGAAGAATTCCGGGTACTTTTTGATCATAAGGTATGTTTACAAATTTGCTAAAGGCATCAATAGTATACGAGATATATTGGAATCCACCTTTGTCTTACTATTTTCACTATTTGTGGGTAGTAGAAATATCCATTCAACATATTATATACTCGTTCGGCTCCAACGTGAGCATAGAGTTAATGACATTCATCTATTATGTTGAAGATTATTCCGTCTGTGAGGCAAAGTTTTTTTTCCGTTTTTGTTGTCAAATATATTAGTTCTTTGTAGATCTCAAATTTTTTTGTTTTCTCTTCCTTGACGTCTTTGTATCGTTTTTGAAAGATTGAATAATTTTCTTTGTTTCTGAACGAGTTTTGTAGTCTGTGGCGTAGTTCTGAGGATTGTCTTTTTGCAAGAGCATATAAAAATATCTTTCCTTCGTTCAAATCAAACGAATAATTTTCTTCGTACGACGATATCCTGCTGAGTGTGTTAGCAACCACGCTGAATTTACTTTGACAGTGCTCTATCTCGAATCGGTAGTTCTGAATCACCCTGATTGATCTAACGTTTCTAGAAGCTCTATAAGTTTATCGTACGCCCTAATGTCACGAATTATAGGAATGCTGTTCGGAATTTTTCTGAGAAGTGTCTACATAGATTAATCACGATTTCGCTTTCAGAGAGTGGTGAAATCAGGTTTCTTGTGTTGCTTATCATTTTTGTTGAGAGTTTTCCGGGTCGATAATGACCGTATTGCAAATCTCTACCTATCTTAAATCCTACATTATCGTTCCAGAATTTATTTATGAATTTCTCGCGAAATGATATGTCGTAATGTTAAATGGTTCTAAACCGTTTCAACATGCTATATTTTTTCTCGAACATGAAATATACCTACTCCAATTTACTATCTGGATATGAGTATACAGTCCAAATTACTTGACAATATAGGTCCCAGCATCATCCCCACTCAAACCCAAAAATAGTATTTTTGACATTCACTTAGGAAAACGCGAATATCTCCTAAACTAGAAAAGTCCATAAAGGCCCTTTTCATGCGAATGTCCACATATACTGTATTTAAAAAATTAGATATAAATATGAAAACACTTTTATATCTGCCATAATTGTAAATTTCATAATAATATTAATTTTAAACTCTTTTGTGAAGTAATTCTTTACCTAATTTGGGCACTTTTATGGGATTTTTTATGAAAAGAATATTCTGTTTATTTTGCAAATACGATAACGATTTTCTAGCAGCATTCCTTGCGTTCTATATCGACGAGTAAAATCGCACGATATGCGTACGCTTACGCACGTGACCGCAATACAAAAGCGAAAGTTTTCCTTATGTTGCGTGTTTTATAAAATTAAGAAAAGCCTAATTTATAAAGGAAAAAAATGTATGTGTATGAAAAAATTCAAAGTTGTGCTTCTGTCACGCAAATTTAACTGCTACGCTTTAACGAACCAGACAGTCAAATGTGCTTGCAAGCGCCCTTGATTGGGTCGTTATTTCGGGATGTGATAACTTTCGTGTCGGATAACTAGCTGAGACGAATGCGTGCTTATGGATCTATAATTTTCTCCATTGTTCATTATTTCTTTGTGTATTCTTTATAAAAGATTTTTTTTCAATTTTTCAAAGACTGATACGAAAATTGAAAAATTGAATGATATAAGGTCCAGAATATGTCTCCAATATACATTTTAAGCCTATTGCGAGAATATTTGCACAACACAATGAGACTTCTGAGCATGCAACAATTTTCAAATAAAAAATTCTTATAAACAAACATAACGTTTTTTTTTCGTATATAATATTTTGATCAATATGCTTTGACGATACTAAAACTTTATTATTTTTTTATTTGAGTAAATAATTTTCGCGTTAAAATTCTTAGAAAAGGGAAACCACCTTATAGTAGATAAATAATGAACCACCAGTATATAATCATTTATTTCGAATATTAATGTATGTGAAATAATTCATTTCATTTAATTAATATAATGAGAACAATGTACGTGCTGATATATTAAAACTGGAATTGAATATTTTACGTATATTAATGCTTATAGGTAATGATTAGCTATTGTAGATTCATTATCAACTGTATTACGAGTAGTATGGTCCCTCCTACATACATAAAAAAAACTTTTCAACATTAAATCATCTTGCCTATAATTTATTATATTCTTTCTAATAAAAAATAACCTTCGAATATTTTTTGAAGGTATACTTAAATTGTAGGGAATCACGATATAACAAAGTAAAATTGTATTAATTTATAATCAAAGCAATTTGTCATATGTGTTACGCGCGCCAATTTACATTGCTGCCTTTTCATTTTGGCATGTCATGAGCTTTAAGTGAACAAAGTTTAATATTTTAATGTGAACGTATAAGGTTGCTATGAAAGTCAGGTACAAGGTGTGCAATGATCAGATATGAAAGAATGTTAAAGGCTGTTAACATTAATCAACTAATTTCGAAGTAACACTAAATTCCAAGGTATCCAATTTTCTTCCAAAAGTTAATCAAAGTGTCGAGTTATATAACTCGACGCTTCCATTCAGTAGGAGTCTATTTGCTGTCAATAAGATCATTTTTTTTAAAGATCCAACTGTAACCTGCTGTAACCTTGATTCAAGGATTTTCATACCTTTGAATCAGCTATGTGACGTCATTAACATATTATACACAATCGAAACTTCAAGTACAAATTTTTAGCTAGTAAGAAATACGGTGGAATGAAATAGGTTTTAATCTAAATTTGAACAAATCACAAAAGTTCAAAAACTATATCTGCTTTTAATTCCATTTTCATTTCAAATAGACCGATATAATCTGTTTAATTTTAAGGTAAACTGTTAAATCAATTATAAATTTCAAACCTCTATCAAAATTAATCCTATTTAATTAGCGCCATATTCAGAGTTCTAACATTCTCATTTCAGTTATAGAATGTCTTTGTTTTAACTATTCATTCATGTGATTCATTATAAATAATACTTACAATGAATTCTGCTGGAAATATCTGCTTTAGACATTTTACCAATATCATTGATTCGTTTCTTACAATATTTGTGGTTAGATCAAGTATAAATATTTTTAAGTATTAAAGTATTATTCATTTTAGCGGACCCGACAGACGCTGTCCTGTACACACGTCTTAAACTTGAAAATTTTAAACTTTTTGCATTTTATAGTGGACAAAATTTCATCAAAATCGGTCCAGCCGTTTAGGAGGAGTTCAGTCTCATGCACACGAACAGAAGAATTATATATATATAAAGATTTAAGTATTAAGTATAATATTTGCAGAACTTTATTGAATGCACATTTTTTGTCTATCTATCTTTTTTCGTATCGCGTATAGTTTAACCGAAAAATTGCATTTTTCATTATTTTTTTGTGCAGTCAAAATTTGAGTTTTCAATTTAAAACAGAATCCAGAACTTGTTATGGCAATCTTGTAGGGCGTTCAAAAAGCTTAACATTTTCTTTTTTTTTTTTAATTCTGTGAATGCTATGACTCTGATAATTAAAAAAAAAATCGAAAATATTCATTGAGGTAAATTGTTTGCCCTTAGAAAGACTACGAATAGATGTACGTATCTAGAATTTTTAAATCTAAAAAAGTGGTCTCAAAAATGTTTAAAATGCTCTAACTTTTTGAATTTCACCCAAAATGGCAAAAGTTATCGGGCTAACAGGTTAAAAATTCACACGCACACATCCATACCCACACATACGCACACCCTCACATACTCCCACATCCAAAGAGATAGAGAGAGGGGGGCAGAAACATTCGCGAAAACCTGTTTTTCTGGTTCAAAGTATCTCAAAAGGTAGACATTTGACAAAAACGGGATGAGGGGGGGGGGGGCACGTTTTACACAAATCTAATACCTTTTCTGATGAGAATATAAATAATGTATTTGTAAGCCTATATCTCAGTTCGACTCTGAATGTAGGTAACGGTTTCCTGTTTTTGCAAGGCAAGATTAATTATAGGTAATCTGTTATGCCAACGAATTAGCCCAAGAAAAACGTGACATCGCGTATTGACAATCAAAACGTAAAATTGTATGTCAACTCGTAATTTTCTCATGAACATTCAACTCCAGTTGAAGTGAAATATGTTTTATGTAATACAAATACACTAATAGTAACATGGAAAACATCATTCTATTCTATCTTGTTTACGTTATCTAACCATATATACTTCATAAATATACGTACATATATAGTACACCATGTTATATGTATTAAATTCTCAATGCATGTGATGTGCTAGTTATTCACACCCCCGCGCACATGTTGTTTAAATCATGGTTGAATTGAAAGCAGATGTCGTAACCTGAGATGGAAACTATTCAAGCTACATTAGCAAGTAGCTCTAAGAGACACCCGTAATGCTTGTGTGACAATTAAACTAAGGATTCTGAAATGTGACCAAGGACAAGAATGGAGACATAGGTGAAGGTCATGACAAATGATGATCTCCTAATTTGTTTCCTCTACAATGTAAAAAATTTCAGGAATTTTCCCTATCATTCGGCATGGAATATTCTTAAATTGTTTTACGGTAAACATTTTTTTCGAAAAAATAGTACATTTTTCCTAATTTTCTGAAAAAATTCTAGTTGAGTCAGATCTATTTCCGAAAAAAATCAAGCATAATTCGGAAATACTAGGTAATTGACAAAACCATATAAAAATTGGAAATTTTTCATATCTTTCCGGGAAATGTTCTTAGACTTTAGTAGGAAATATTTCTTATTATTTCCACGATTCAAGCGGAAATTTCCACTTTTATTATCAAAAGGACTACCTTAAATATAAGTAATTTTTCCCGACATCCTTATAAATTAAAAAACTTTCAGGAAATGTTTTACAGCAGAATCCCCTTACTTTTCGAAGGATCACCGAATTTTTGCCGAATTTTCTATACATTATTTCGGCATTTCCGAACTTTTGTGAAATTCCCCCTCCTGCGTGGTACGAAAAATTTCCTCCTAACTTCAAAATAAATTCTCAAACTTTTTCTGAATTTTAGCAAACAGTTTGTTAGGAAAAAATCCCAAACTTAATTTAAATTCCCGAACTTTTACACAATAACCCCTACAGTTTGTTAGGAATTAGTCTCTAACTTGTAAGCAAATTCCCAAATTTTTTCCGACATTTTTCCTACGAAATATTAGGAAACATTTTCGGGTATCCCCGACAAAATTCTTACGGTATACATATATACAATCATATATCAAGAATTAAAAGATTAGTTTATCTTCTTTCATCACTTTTGGGAAAGGAATGTAGACTCTTCACCAGATTTAATATAAAATATTAGATAATGATATCTACTTTCTTTATATTTAAACACATAGCAGAACATTTTTAATGAATTGTAACTGTCACAAGTATTAGTTGATATTTCCATATGGATGTAGTAATTGAGAAAAAATACTTTTATTCCTCTTAATTATAAGTAACCACCTTAAAAATCTTTTTGGGAAACCGTCCAAATATAGGATGATCAAATGGGAAAACATCAAAATATCCAAATATTTGTAATGATTTCCAAACCTAAAACATCTGAATTTGACATTTGAGATTAAATGCGACTGAAAGACTAAAAATTATAAATTAAACAAAATCTCATATATTTTAAAATGCAATGTTTAATTCCTTAGGGCATCAGAAAAATGCGTCTAATTTTTGTTGTTTTGACGAGTAATATCTCCTCCTGACCCTTTTTCATTTCAATTATATTCTTTAGGATTAAAAATTTTTTTTTAAATGATATGCGAATTTTTCATCAACATTATTTTAATCTAACTGATACAGAATATTTCAAATTGAAAACTTAATTTTTCTCAAGTTTTATTATATCGTGATTTTTTTTTGTTCGAAATTTTTGCTCTGCAATATCTTTTGGGTGCTCTGAAGCGCGCATCCAAATTTGTTTCAATGTTTTTGAAAAATAAAATATATTCAGCAAATTGTTTATTTCTATGTTTCCTAATTCTTTGCATTTTTAATGAAATTCGAATGTTCTCAACAGCAAGTCCACATTTTTGTAGAGATCGTAGTAAATTTATTAACGTTCATTCAGTGCATACAAAAAAGGAATGAAATACAGGCCGGAAAGTTTGTTTGTTTTGTTTTTCTTTCAACCCCAATGAATATATATACATTTTTGGATACTCACGACAGTTATATCAATACAATTTAAATTAATTTTAAATTGCTAACTGCTTCTGCAAACAGTGAAATTTAATTAATCCGTACAAATATTATAATATTTTTGCAGAGTTTGGATTTTTAAACTTCAATCATTACAAATGTATGTATCATGCTATTTTTGAAATCTGAGTCATAGGTTCCCTTTTAATTCAAACGTAATGGATAAACTTGTATCTCAGCCGTTAGTGGATTGTAGAAGCACCAGTTAATCGATGTGATTTAAACTTCTAACCCTTGTTTTCGAGTTTATAATAAGCACAATTTATTGCTGACACAGTAAATCCCGAACGAAAATTTGGGTCCCAAACTTAATTTCTACGAAAAAGTACAATGTCCTCTGCAAATTCTTTTATATAGAATTGTGCAAAATCATAAATATGGTTAAATTTTGGCTTAGAAAACTACAAAATTCTAAGAAAAGTTCAAATAATCATTACTAATGAATAAATGAAATAATTAATTATACAATTAATTAATTATTGATGACGAATTGTTCAATATTACGATTTTGCCTGAAAAATAAAAAAATAGGGAAAATCTACGAATCTAAAATGAAATTGTAATTTATCAATAAATTCCTTCTAGATAATTATGAATTTCTATACACTTTCACTAACAGCAAGAATTTGCTACAAAACTTTAAAAAATCTAGGACTACGAAAGACAAATTTTACAAATTTTAGTTTTTTTCAAAGGGTTCAATACTTTTTCTAATTCAGAATTTCTACGACAGCTTGTGCAATAAATAAATAATAATTACATTTAAAATTCTTCTGCAATATATATATATATATATATATATATATACAGGCTGCCCAGACTCAATTGTCCAGCCTTATATGACTGCATAAAGTTTAGAAAAATGAATCGAAATTTCCTTTTCCAAAAATCAGTTGAAATTTTAGTTTTTGAGTTATTAAATATTCAAGCTAGACCAATCAGGAGCGTGGTATAAACAGTCGTACGTATGTGAGCGGGAGCCCAACGTAGTGTTGTTACTGCTGTTCTCCTCTCGGTAACCCCACCTCAGCGCTCGCTTCAATAACACTGCGTTGAAATCACGCTCACTTACACACGACTGTTTATACCGTGCTCCTGATTGGACCAACTTAAATATATAATAATTCAAGAACTTAAACTTCAACTGATTTTTGAAAAAGGCCACTTGATACTATACTTGATACTATACTATATATATATATACTATATATATATATATATATAGTTAAAAGTTTGTCATAAGGACAACCGCAGGATTTCGCCGGGAGCGGGTGCTAATCTAAAAAAATTGCACCCGCTCCCAGCGAAATCGCGGTAAAATTTCAGCTGTAACCACGTCTCACGACCGTGAGATGGGTGGTTACAGTCTGCGCGAACTCAATACGATGATCCGGCGAAAGTCTCGTGCACCCTGAGGACACGGAGCGACCCAAGGACGACCGCCTTCTGCATTCTCCCTGCAAGTGTCTCAGCATTTTGTTGACACGCAGGGATGCTTTTCAGGCTATTAACAAGTGAAACCTTGGCACCTCCAAGAGCGCCAATGATCAGGACGATTAGCTTAACAGAATATTCCGGGTATAACCGTCGCAACTCCCTCATAAGGTCTTTATACCTTTCTTTCTTTTCTTTCTCCTTCGCTGTGACGTTTTTGTCCGCTGGTGCCGAAAATTCGATAACGAACATGGTTCGTTTCTCAAAGTCAAGAAGAACCATGTCAGGCCTCGAGTGCGCAACAGAAACATTTGTCGAGAATATGAAGTTCCAATATATGCGGCACTTCTCATTTTCGACAATTGACTCTATTTCTCTAGGGGCGTTCAGCGGAGAGGTATTTGGGCTAATGCCGTAAGAGTGACAGAGATGGTAATAAAGCACTCTCAGTGCCGCATTGTGCCTTTGGATGTAGGTTGTTCCCACATGAGCTGGACAACTAGATAGTATGTGTCCTAGATGCTCGGGGTGTTCATGACACGCTCTGCAGCTATCATCGGGAATATCTTGGCTCAAAATGTGGCGAAATGACACCATCTTGACATGCCAAAATGAAGCCCTCTGTGTCCGACTTCAATCCGGGTGATCTAAGGAAAGCAAACGTCAGCTCATACGACATCGACTGATCTTCCACATTTTTGTGGAAGATGCCGTGCATCTTCTTGTCGAGGAGCTCTTCGCGGAAGTTTTTCTCCTGTGCTTTCTTAATCCGGGCCTTCAGGAGTGAGTATTCAAGATGGATAAGATTTGATGCATTTCGCTCACCCCTGATATTGAAGTCAAGGCCAAGTGTTTCAGCAGCCTCTTCTGCTGCTTTGTAAAGAAACGCCCCTTTGCCTACTTCTTCGTGTTTTCTGACCATTTTAAGAAGAGGATCTTGTCCATTTGCGACAGTATGTGCTGTACCCAGAATAATCCTGTTGTGAAGACATCCAAGATTCAGTATTCCACGACCACCTTGACGGCGTGAGATGTAAAGTCGTGGAACAGAAGACTTAAGGTGCATGCTTTTGTTCATGTGCATGACCTTTCGGGACCCGATATCGAGGGATCTGAGCTCGTCCTTCGTCCATGGAACTACTCCAAATGAATAGAGTACTACTGGGACGGCAAGCATGTTCGTTGCAGATACTTTGTTCCTCGCCGACAATTCGGAAGACCATATCTGTCGGAGGAGACGTTTGTATCTGCATCGGAGAGTATCCTTTATAGATGTTACGTCCTGAATGCGGCTTTGTGGCACGCCCAGGTATGTATAGGTCTCTCCAGCGCAAATGTGTCGTATAGCGCTTCTTTCAACGAGTTCAGGATCTTCGGGGATGCCGTTAAGTTTTCCTTTCTTCAAATTAACCTTGGCGCATTTCTCTAACCCGAACTCCATTCCAATCTCTTGAGTGTACTCTGTGACCATTTTTAGAGCTAGATGTAGTTTCTCTTGATTTCTAGCATAGAGCTTAAGATCGTCCATGTAAAATACATGAGTTACCTTATGCTTTCGATTTCCAGGTTTTCCACAGAGGTACCCTTCGGAATGGCGAAGTGCGAGAGATAGTGGCAATAATGTGAGGCAAAAGAGGAGAGGGCTCATGGTATCGCCCTGAAAAACACCTCTCTGAAAGGTGATACTGTTAGTGATCACACGATATTTTCCAGATAAGATGGTAAATCTAGTTTTCCGAAGTGGCATTAATCTCTCTATGCATCTCACGATGTGTGGATGAACCTTTAAGCTTTCCAACAGACAGATGATAAGTCTATGGAAGGTTGAATCAAAAGCTTTTCGGTAATCTATCCAGGCCATCGATAGAGATCGTTGATAGGATGCTGCATCTTTACAGACACATCTATCTATGAGCAGGTTCTCCCGACATCCTGCTAGAGGCACGTTGTTCATACATCTCTCGCTACACAGGTTCAATTGTCCGAAGAATCCTATCATTTAGGATGGCTGTGAAGATCTTATACAGTGTGTTCAGACAAGTTATTGGCCTGTAATTCTTAGGGTCAGCTAAGTTGCCCGTCTTAGGCAGGAGCACTGTGCGCCCTTCCACCAACCACTCCTGAATAGGCTCTTCCGACTTTAGATATGAGGTGAAAATTCGGGCCAGATGCTGGTGGGTGGAAGGAAACTTCTCCCACCAGAAGGTCTTGATACCATCTGGTCCCGAAGCGGGAAAGTTCTTCATGCCTCTTAATACGTTTTTCACCTCCTCGGTAGTGATAGGTGGGCATTCTTCCTCAGGTGTTATGAGGGCATTGCACAACTGCTTGAAGCTATTTATGTTCTTTGAGTCTTCTTGAAGTGGATGCTGGACCTCGTAGACTTCTCTCCAAAATGCTTCGACCTCCTCTGGTTTGGGCGGATGGTCGACAGTAATTGGAGGGTCTTGGAAGAGTTTAGATGGATCAGATGAAAATTGTTTATTTTCTCTGACCCACCTCTCTCTCCGCTCTAGACTTCTCCTAGCGTTAGATAGTATTCGTATTCTGTCAACAATATGCTGTCTGATGGTCATTAGCTTTGATTTGTTGATTGTGTGATGACGGATCCGCAGTTCGCGCGCGAACCGTCGAACCTTGGCAGTGAAATTCCTGCCAGATGTTATGTAGTCAATCACACACTGAATGCGGGACGCGTACTGTCTAGCCCAGCCTATCTTTGTGCTGAGTTGATGCATTCTTCTTTTGTTCTTATGATCAACCGTTGGTTTTGTTTTACGGCTTGCATCTGCCAAAGTTCTCGCTGCATTGTACACACCACAACTGATAGTCCAGAGGTCAGATTGTTCGGAAAAATCTCCACGAAGTTCATTATGCAATTCAGTCAGATCTTTGGGCTTGGGAGAAACCTGAATGTTGGTGTTTCTCTGGGTCCTGAAGCATCGTTCTTCCGCTATTGGATGCCTGTTCGCGGTTGGTCTCAGTGTCGCCTCTCTTTCTCTGTTGCCGGCTTGTTCTGGATGCGGTTGAGTAGGCACTCCGCTTATATAACCTCTTTTCCGGAGGTTCTCGGCATGGTTTCGCAGACGTTGTTGCGAAAAGTCTGAGAGCTCTGGGTGTTTCTCGCACCACAGAGCATGCAGTCGTGCCATGTAACCTTCTCGTTCAGGGACCATGCTGGCATCGTAGCACTCCAGCAGGCCGTCATTGAGTTGATCCGTCCACTTAAAAGTAACAAGATTCCGCCGGTCAATCGCATTGACTCCGTCTTGATTGGCTCCCCCAACTGTAGGGTAGTCGGCATTGTTGTCCGACCCATTGTCGGGAGCCCTGCGCGTTCGATTGTTTTGAACCGCACTTACTACAGTTATGTTTGGTGTTGTCATTGTTGTTCCCACGAGCAGCTAGGGAAAGGGTTCGTCCATCCTTGTAGAGCCCCGCATGCAAGGATAAGGCTGTATACTCTGAGAGTCGCCGATTTCCCAGAATCACCGTTAGAGACACCTCACCCAGGTGACATTCAGCTTTCGGCACGGTTCTCACGCCTTCGCTTGGGGGTTATTCCTTCGGGACCATCCCTGGACAATTGTCCGCGATTGCTTATTAATTATTGTAACCATATTCAGCAGAAACCCTTGGTACAGGGACCCTCTATTCGCAACCCGAGGACGCGTTCGGTGGCTTTGTCATAAGCCCTTCGGTTCTGTTCCAAAGGAATCGAAACCGAAACCGAAGCTATAACCGAATATATATATATATATATATATAATATGTATAGAATATATATATATATATGTATATGTATATATGTATATATATTCGGTTTCGACTCCTTTGGAATAGAACCGAAGGGCCTATTCCAAATATTTCTGCTGAATATGGTTGCAATAATTAATAAGCAGTCGCGGACAATTGTCCAGGGATCATCCCGAAGGAATAACCCCTAAGCCAACGCGTAAGAACCGTGTCGAAAACTGAATGGCACCCGGGAGATGTGTCTTTAACGGTGACGAACCCTTTCCCTACCTGTCGTGGGAACAACGATGAAACCACCAAAACACCAAAATGTTATAGATGCGGTTCGAAACGATCGAACGCGCAGAGCACCCGACAATGGGTCGGCAAACAATGCCGATCATCCTAGAGTTCGGGGTGCTGAAAATAAGTTAGATGGAAACACGACGACGAACCGGCGAAACGCCCACATTGAGTGGACGGATCAACTTAAGAATGACGTGCTAGACTGCTACGATGCCAGCATTATCCCTGTTCGCGGAGGCTTTATGGCGCGTATGCATACTCTGTGGTGCCAGAAACACCCCGAACTTCAGCACGTTTCGCATCAGTCTTTGCGAAATCAAGCCGACTACCTCCGGAAAAATGGATATGTACGCGGAGCGCTTCCCCAACCGCTACTTGATCAAGCTGCAGCCGAAGATGAAGCGACATTAACACCAACCGCAGAAAGCAGGCACCTTCTGGAAGATGATCGCAATTTCAGTACAAGGAGGAACATCAACATGCAAGTTCCTCTCAAGTCCCAAGATCTGGCTGAAATGGATGCCTCCCTTCGTGGAGATATCTCGCAAGAGTCCGACCTCTGGACCATCAATTGCTCAGTTTATGGTGCTGCGAGAGCTTTGGCTGATTCAAGTCGAAGGCTAAAACTGACGATGGATCAAAGGACCAAAAGACACTTGCATCAACTGAACAAGAAAATAGGATGGGCAAGACAGAGTGTGATTGACTACATAACATCTGGTAGACCGTTTACGGAAAGGGTTCGAAAGTTCGCCCAAGCACTAAGGATCTTGAATCACACACTGAACAAGTCAAAGCTGCTGACAATCAAGCAACATATTGTTGACAAAATGCGGCTGTTATCTGACGCATGGAAGAGAATACAGAAGAGGGAGAGATGGATCAGGGAGAATCAACAGTTTCTCGCTGAACCATCGCGCCTCTTCAGCGATCTCCCTGTTTTTGTAAGAAATCCACCCAAGCCCAAGGAGGCAGACTTTTTAGAGAGAGGTGTACAAAATCCCGAAAACACTAGAGTTGAAAGAAGATACTGACAATATCATCCGCTTTAAAGAGTTTTGCGACAACCTCATAAAATCTGAGGAGGAATGTCCATCAGTCACTGCCGAAGAGGTGAAAAAAGCACTTAGAGGCACGAAGAACTTTTCCGCTGCTGGATCAGATTGTATCAAGGACTTTTGGTGGAGGAAGTTTACTTTTATACACCAACATTTGGCTTCGCATATTCACCTCATATTTAAAGTCGGAGATGCCCATTCCGCAGTGGCTGGTGTTAGGACGCATTATACTCCTGCCGAAAAAAGGCAACTTGTCCAACCCAGAGAATATACAGGCCAATAACTTGTTTAAACACACTGCATAAGATCTTTACAGCTGTCCTAAAGAACAGGATTTTTCGACGAATTGAGCCTGTATGGCGAGAGATGTACGAACAATGTTGCTCGAAAAAAGTCTGTAAAGGCCCATCAGCGCGTCCTGTCAATGGCCTGGATTGACTACCGGAAAGTTTTCGATTCAACCTCTCATAGACTTATCATCTGTCTGTTGGAAAGCTTGAAGGTACATCCACACATAGTGAGATGCATAGAGAGATTGATGCCTCTTTGGTAAACTAGATTTACCATCTCATCTAGAAATTATCGTCTGACAACAAACAACGTCACCTTCCAGAGGGGCGTCTTTGAAGGTAATACCATGAGCCCTTTGCTTTTTTGCATCACACTTCTGCCTCGATCTCTCGCACTACGAAATTCTCCTGGATACCTCTGTGGCGACACGAATCAGCGCGAGCATAAGGTCACTCATGTATTTTATAGGGATGACCTGAAGATCTATGCCTCTGGTAAAAGCAAACTTCAAACTGTTATAAAAATCGTCAAGAACTACGCAGGAGAGATTGGGATGGACTTTGGTTTGGACAAGTGTGCCAAAATTCATCTGAATTTTCTGAATCTATAGACATAATAAGGCCCTAAGAGTACTTGATTACGATCTTTGTCGCTCTTACGGCGTTGGTCGCGATCCTGCCCTGCGGAACGCTTCAAGGGATATAGAGTCAATTGTCCGAAACGAGAAGTGCCCAATTTTCTGGATCTACGATTTTCGGGCAGCAGTCTCCGTTGCTCACTCGAGACCTGACATTGTTCTCCAAGACTTCGAGAAACGAACAATATTCGTGATCGAATTCTCGGCTCCGTCCGCATACAACGTCACTGCAAAGGAAAAATAAAAAGAGGAGCGGTATCAAGACCTTTAAAGAGAGCTGCAACGACTGTACCCAAAATATTCGGTGCAAGTAATTGTCCTTGTGATAGGTGCTTTCGGAGGTGCAAAACTATCACTGGTTTAAAACCTTAAAGCCATTTCCGCGTGCCAAAAATATGCTAAGGCACTTGCGAGATGGAGCAGAAAGCTGTCATCCTTGGGTCGCTTCGTGTCCTCAAGACACGCAAGGGTTTCGCCGGCCTGTCGTTGTGATTTCGTCGTTCCCTGTGACCACCCATCTCACGGTTGTGAGACGTGGCCATAGGTGTGATTTACCGCGGTGCTACTGGGGGCTCTTGACATTTTTTATATGGCAGTTGCTCTCAGTAGGACCCTGCGGTGGTTGCTTAACTCTTTTTATAAATAATATATATATATATATATATATATATATATATATATATATATATATGTATGTATATATATAATTAACCCTGCGGCGTTTGTTTATCCAATTTGTATATATCTTATTTTCAATTTCCATGTCAGAGTAAAATAGCAGTTCTAATACGAAAAAGCTTTTAAACTTTCCTTTAATTAAGATTTTTTCTACTAGACCTTTACTGTTCAATGATGTCTAAAACCGATGTGCGCGTCGAAAAGAGCGAAATGATGTAGCAAACATTACTCTACATTTTTCCCCCTTTTCTTTCTCGAAAGATCGAGAACTTTTATAAGGATTCAGTGACCTGTAAAATCAGTTGAATAGCTGTTGATATATGGTTGGATGTCGTCCAATGTTTTTTCCTCTTCAATATTTTCAATACTCATTGGAACGAGATTTCAGTCCAATTTAATATTTGTGATTACACAAGCAAATAACTAATTCAGCAAATCCAATCACACAAATTTTAAAATAGGAAAAATAAGTACGGGCTACGAATCTACAAAATAATCAGTTCATACAAATTTAAGTTACGTTGGCTATCAAATATCGCTCAAATTTCCATATGTTGCATTTTTTTAAATTTATATCCCTATATTTCTCGAAACCAAAATTGCTTTTTTACTGCGGTAAGCACTTGCTTCTATTTTCAGAAAAATGGTTATATCGTGTCTGATTCTATTTCTGCTTTATGAGCACATAAATTGAAAGCATTGGCAACACAAAAAGCATTGCTTTCTGTTTTGAATTTGATGTTTCTTTTCTCACAGTTCAAAATAGTTTCTATCTTTCGTCTTTACTCTAAAGACAAATAATGTTGTACGCCTCTGAGTTTCTTAAATTTCATTTACTTCTTAATATAATACATTCGTATTCTTACTCGACTGTTATGCACAGTTTTGGGTAGTAAGTTGTTACTTGTAACTAAGTTACTTACAAGTTACGTTATTGGTAAATTTTAGGTTAACTTAGTCTCCACTTTAAAAATTAACTCGTAACGTAACACATTTACGATTACGATGTTTATGTTTTATGGAATAAAAAGAAATTCAAAAATTTATTACTCAGGCGGAGAACAGCAGAAACAGAATATCGCTTTGCGCTGCCTTGCGCGCGTCGGTGCTAATGTTGTTTATGGCACCAACCGAGCAAGAAAAAAACCAAGTAGGCTTGGACAAATTTCGTGTAACGAATCTGAATGACTAGAATTAAATACATATTACTATAATTAAATTGTTTAATTGCCGAAATATATTGTGCATTTTTCTACTTTCACAAATGCTCATTTATTTTTAAGTTAAGTCTTCATGAATTATTATCTTACAAGGAGAGGACGCGAGATGGACATCGCCGATTGGACTGGGGCTTTACAGGATGAAAGTACATCAAAATCCATTAGGAGCGTATTTTTTCTTTCGATCTAATGGGCTTTAGTTTCCGAGATATCGAGGTTTGAGTATTTGCGCTCGAGCGCTCGACTCGCCATGGCGCGCCACTGCAGAGCGGGGACCCTGGACTTGGCGCTCACTCACAGTCCGACACTAATTTTGTGATGAACGTCAAATTTTAAAAAATGGGGTCAATAATTAAAAACAAAAACAAAAAATCTTTTGTCCGTTCTTGGAAAAGTTGTTAAACACATAGTCCGACCGATAGTGACTATTTTTGAAGTGAATCATGCAAATCAATTCATAAGCAATTTTATTTTTTTTTGTATACACTCTTAAAAAAATGTTAAAGAGAAGAAACATCCGCATCTTATTATAAATATAAAATTATATTTTCCGTTCAAACTATGCAAGATACGGAAAAATGTTCAGAACCCAAGATGTTCATCTTAAAAATATCTATGAATTTATATTATGTTGTATATTATATATTGTTTTTTTTTATACAATATTTAAACTTGTTTTTTTACTCTTATCGAATATTATTTGTAAATATTCAACATCATAAATAATAATGTTATTAAAAGGCATTAGATAATAAATCAAACTGTGCATAAGATGCGAAAGAAAGTTTCAAAATAAAATTTTTTACCTTAAAAAGATCTGCGAGTTTTCTTACAACCATTCTTCATCAGGACGCATATTATTTTTAATTATAAAAAATAACATTAAGATTGAAAAATTGTGAGAATGTGCCCGCACAGTGGGTAGAATTTTGTATAACAAGAAACAAAAATATTTTCAGCCACTTTATTTAAAATTTCTTTTTTACATAAATTTTTACGAAAAGCTGATAAATGTTTTTAAAAGTAAATCATCTGACTTCATCATTATTCCCTCATTTCAGTTCACTCACATTGATTTCGTTGATCAACATAAACTTCAATTGAATAAGGCTTCATATTTATCACTTTCGTTTAGAAAGTATAACATAACTTCATATAAGTTTTTTTAATAGAGCCTACACTGTAAAAAAAAAGTATCATTTGAAGGCTAGTTTTCGGTATTGAAACAGTCCTCCAAAAATATAGTCTCGGGTGGCTCCATTCTAATGCCACTTTATTTTGATGCCACTAAACGACGTTTTAGTACTACTTTTTTGGATCAAAACAGGACTGAAGTGAGAATCAAATGTCAATGACGTAACGTAGCACATGGGAATGTCAAACGTCCGTGAACTGTCACTGTACTTTGTTCGTGTTGTTTATTTATCACATTAATTATGCCGAAGTGTATCGATCCGGGGTGCTAATCAGGTATCAAAAGTGAACTCAGAGGACCTGATTATGAAAAAATTAATATTTTCGTTTTTCCGGAAGACCCAGCTACCAAAACTTCATGGAAAAAAGCTTCAATGCGGAAAAATTTTACGGTAGAAGCTGGTCAGTTTGTTAATTTTGTTAGGAAGACATTCTCCATACGAAAATCCTAAAAGGAACCGATGGCACTATTTTGTTAAAGGTAAATAATGATATCTTTATTGTAAAATCGAAATGAAAAGTTACAAATAAAACAAAAGTAAATTTTTTTCCATTCAATAAACTGTATTTATTAGGTATTTTCACTTAGTACTCATTCAAAAAAGTAACATTAATTTAAGATTTTGGTCGCATGAATTGTTAAGGAAGAAAAATTGAAGTTCGTATCTTACATTTTGTAGCCTTCTAATTTAATCCTGAAATTAACGTCACTTTTTCTGTATTCTACTCAAATAAGACATTGACTAGATTAACTTGGTACATATTTTTTATTCTGAAAATTACTAAAAATATGAATACATTGTGTTTGTTGTTGCACTTGCTGACGGGAAAACAAACCAAATTTTTTTTTAATGAGTAGTAAGTGAAAATACTTAATAACAGAGTTTATTGAATAAAAAAGAATTTACTTTTGTTTTATTTGTAACTTTTCATTTCGATTTTACAGTAAATATATAAGTATTTACCTTCAACAAAATAGTGTCATCTGGTACTTTTAGGATTTTCTCGTGGAGAATGTCTTCCTTTAAAAATGTTTACTGTAAACGAACTGGCCAGCTTTTACAGTAAAATTTTTTAGAATTAAAGCTTTTTGCCATAAAGTTTTAATAGCCAGGTCTTTCGAAACGATGGAAAAATTAATTTTTTTTGTATATTCGGAATCTTCGTGTTCTCAGAGTTCACTTTTGTAAAATGATTTGCACCCCGGAGCGATACACATCGCCATAATCAATTCGATAAACATAAAAACACTAGTAGAAAACTCCTCCAGGCCATTTTCACAATCATTGTTTAATGTATGACATTACAGGTCAAATTTTGTCAAAAATTAAAAAAGAGGATCTGCGTTGATTGCAAATCTGCACTATTTTATTCTGCAAGCGACAAAAATGTAGGTCAAATCCAAACTAATCATCCAGTGGCAAAATTAATCACTTTAGATAAAAATTACATTCTCCAGTACCCGAATTTTAAACTCTTTGATTTTATAAAATCAATCGAAAACTCGTTTTCTCTGCATTACAAGCAAAGTCATGTTTTTGATTTAGTGATGAAAGAATTTTCTAAACTTAAGTTTTACTTTTCTTGTGCAGAACATGGGAAAGAAGTTTTGGCCTACACTTTTCACTTATATTCAAATAATAGAATGAGACTGTTTGCTAAAATTTCTTTAGCTGATTCCGAAAAAGATAATTTGCAGAAAAAGAAATGAGCAATATTGGCTGAAACCAAATTCTCAGTCGTAATTTATTATAAGACTTTGAAAAATAATTTTCCAATAATTTGATTGTGGCCAAAGATAAGAGTATTCGTTAATGAACTTTCTTTAAGAGTGACTATACAAATAAGAGGTTGCAGTCGTTTAATCTAATTTGTAATACAAATTTAGACACGCCTGGAAAGTTGGATTTTTTGGAATAGAAAAGATTTCAATGTACATCAAACAGGTTTGATTTCCTTAAGCTATTGAAATTTCTAAATCAAAATAACTCCTTCTTTTGAAAAATGACTCCGAAACTCAAGACGAATATTCGATATTCGATTTATTCGAATATTCGAACAAGTCGAATTTCGAAGATTCGACTTGAATTTTTGATCCATTTTTTACAAAAAAAAGTTATTTTGATTTAAAAAATTGTAATAATTCAAAGAAATCAAGACGGTTTGATGTACAGTTAAATTTTTTTCTATTCCGAAAAATCCAATGTTCCAAGCGTTGTTGAATTTGTATTAAAAATTCAAATAAACTAGAATTATTCCTTAATAAAGTGAAAGAATGCAATTAAATTTTCACAAGTAAAAAGAAGTATTATAGAAAATATATATTAGATGTAAAAAAGTATTTTTATTTTTCATTTATTGAATAAAAAAGATTTTAACTTATTTCTTAAAATTAAAATGAATCAATTTTTGATTATTATATTTTAAAGACTAAAAATTAGGTAGAAAGAAAATTGCTTTGCTTTATGAATATAATAATATGATTATACGAAATTACGTATCAACCTTATAAAAACCATTAGAATCTTTTAAAATATCGTATAATCTTACAAGTCCTGTAAAATCCTTCTGTATCTTCCAAAATTCTTTAAAATAGCATGCAAATTGTTTGAATCCCTTAAAATAATTAAACCCATCGGAAACCTTGAAAATGTTTACATTTTTAGAAAATACGTTGAATTCTCTTAAAATACCCTAAAGTAATTCAAAGTCGTGGAAATTCCTATAAAATATTGAAATGAATAAAAAAGTTCTAGGAATCTTTTAAAATTTCCTGAAATACTTCAAATCCTTTGATATCTTTTTAAATCTCTTGGAAAAAAAAAAAAAAAAATGTAAGTGTCTTTGCACATTATTTTTCATTTTCTAAAAGCTATTCAATTAAAATAATGGCACCTTTTTCCCCTTTTCTATTTTCTCTATCACATTTCAAATGTGGAAGAAAATTTAAACAATGAAG
This sequence comes from Andricus quercusramuli, assembly GCA_932178445.1. Classification (NCBI taxonomy): domain Eukaryota; kingdom Metazoa; phylum Arthropoda; class Insecta; order Hymenoptera; family Cynipidae; genus Andricus; species Andricus quercusramuli. The sequence goes on from CAKNXH010001080.1 coordinate 459,147, forward strand.
AATTCTCATAAGCATGAAGTTGCAAGAAATTAAAACAATACTCCCTGTTCGTTATTTCAGTTCTCTAGTGCGTGCCACTTTTCAATCTGAAGTTAGCAAAGTAAAATAGTACGAACGGTGGGATCAAAATAAGACGATCTGGTATTATAACAGGACGCTAAAAAAGTGATGCTTAATTAAAATGGAACCATAGTTTTTACAGTGTAGATACAATAAATCCATTATCTCGATTGCATCTTCCCCTAAAAACGTTTCTGAGGGTGCCAACAATATTTTCAAAATGCCTTCGTCTATGATAGGGAATGCTCTAGGAAAGAAAAAAACGAATAATATAAATTTAATTTTATTAAAAAATTCTATTGAAAAATGATCTAAAGAAAAATCGTCGATCTTTTCCAGGCGAATACTTTTATAGTTGAACGTTTTTTCGTATCTTGCATAGTTTGTCCGTGAAATTGGATTTTGTTATTTGTAATAACATTTTTCACGACTAAAAAAAACTATATGTCTGATAGAAAAATGTTTCTATAAAAATTTTTAGATATTTTTGAGATGACCAATCTCTCTTTTCAACATTTTTCCGCATCTTGCATAGTTTTACCGAAAATATATATTTTTATTGTTAATGATATGCAGATGACTCCCATCTTCTAAATTGTTTGCATGATTCACTTAAAAAATAGTCACTATCCGCTGGACTACAGTGTTTAACAACTTTTCCAAGAAGCGACGAAAACGATTTTTTGTTTTTGTTTTTACTTATTGACCCCGGCTTTTTTTTAAATTTGACGTGATGCATTATTTTCGTTTTACGATTCGCAGTCTACGTAAAAAAAACTTCATAGAAATGATATAGAAATCCTTTGGACTTTCCGTTCATCACAAAATTAGTGTCAAACTGTGAGTGAGCGCCAAGTCCAGGGTCTCCGCTCTGCAGTGGCGCGCCATGGCAAGTCGAGCGCTCGAGCGCAAATACTCAAACCTCGATATCTCGGAAACTAAAGCCCATTAGATCAAAAGAAAAAACACGCCCCTAATGGATTTTGATGTACTTTCATCTTGTAAAACCCCAGTCGAATCGGCGATGTCCATCTCGCGTCCTCTCCTTGTTAGATCAGACAACTTCGACTTTTTGAGTGGGTACACTTGAGAAATAACGCCCCATATAGCCATGGAATACGAATTAAATATTACCTTTCAACTATCACCCCCATAATTCTGTTTATTAGGGTCTCGAAAAACCCCCCGCAAGTGAAAAAATTGGTTTTGCGAGTTTTCGGCGCCAGTTATGACTTTTTTGCATCTTTTTACATTCTCATTCTAATGAGAAGGTATTGGTTTTATGTAAAAT
>CAKNXH010001080.1:470497-494109 GCA_932178445.1 Andricus quercusramuli
TTTACTTCGCTTCTGCGTACGTTTTTTTTTTAGTTCTCTTTTGCTTTTAGCGTTTCAAGTGTCTCGCCATATCGAAATTCGGAACGACTAGTCCAATATTTCCCCTTTTTCAACTCCGCCAATTGATCAGAACGACTAGACACAGCCTAAAGTATAAGATGTTTTACTTATAGATTCAATAACTCCTGGATTTACTATATTAGGGGGAACAAATTAGTTTCTTTGAGATACTTAATTGTCTTTTCAAACTGCGTTGGTTTTCTCAGAATTCCTTGGATATCTCTTGGTTATCTCTTTGGTTAAGGGTTTTCCATGTAGCGAATTTATCGAGTAAGTCTGCTTATTCATTTCTCTGATGTTTTGATATGAATGGATTCAAATTGCTGGAATTTTCTTGTCAGATTGTAGGCAATCATTTTACGTTTTTTAATAAGATGGATCCAGCTTTCTTAGTTGAAAATTAATTTTTTTAGCTGAAAATGTAATTATATTCTATTAATCTTTTTTGGTTGAAAATTGAAATTCTTTGTTGAAAACTAATTTTTTGGTCGAAGATTCACCATTTTAATTGAAAATTTATCTCTTCTATGGTTAAAAATTAAACTATTTTGTTAAAAAGCGTCTTCTTTGATTAAAGATTCATAATAGCAGTTGAAAATTCATATTTTTTTAATTGAAGATTCAACTATTTGGTTGAAAATCCATCTATTTTGTTGAAAATATAATATTTTTATTCAGAATATAGAACTTTTTTTTATTTTAATGTATTATTATTCACATTCATTTTCTTTAAAAGAATTTATTCCCCTATTTTCATAAAAAATCACCTTATTTTTCCACTTTCCAGAAAATCCGGCCTGTAAAGATTGTTATAGATACAGTTGAAGAAAGATTTTTTTTGTTTCGTCTTGTACATTTGGGGGGAGAGGCCGAACATAAAGAAAGTGTGTAGTCCTAAATTGGAAACATTTTAGGCGCTGTCATGAGAAATAAAACGTTCATCATGATTTTGAGTTTAAATGAGACTGTTACAATGTATTTTACTATTTCATCCAATGGAATTAAGAAAAAAAATTATCAAATCAAAATCATAGTACTGATTTGAATAGTACTAAGTTGAATTTTGCTTGGTTCACTCTTTTGATGTTTTATTTTGTTCGACTTTTTTTTAATTACTACTTTAATTTTTTGGTATTTTCAGAAGTCGATGGCGTTATGCCATTTCAAACGTTTTTTTTTCTATATCTGTTGGCAAGCAGCTTATTTATTTTGGAAGGCTTTACTTATATTCGTTCAAAGATTGATAAGTAGATCTAGGGTGGATCTTCTGTTTATGAATCCAATTTGTTGGGGAGTTAAAAACTGTTTCTCTTCGAGAGTTCATCGTAGACGACTAATGACGGGAAATGTTTGATTCTTCCAAATGGTATTGGATATTGATAGCAAGGAATTCGATTGATTCCAGGATTTCTACCATTAGATTCTTGTATTGCAGATTTTAGTTCTTCTATAGTAAGATTCGTATCGCTTAATATATTATTCCCGGCCTGTTTTCAACTGATTTTCTTTGCGTAGATTTTGATTCTTCAGTGTCCTTAAATCTTCTAAATTCTCTACTATTCTGTAAGTAAGTACGACGAGCGATTGCTCTCAGTTTGAATGGAAACCTGGAAGCCTCGTAAATGTAACAATTACAATTTTTACAATTTAAAGCGTTTGTGATGCAACTAATAATAATTTGAAATATTTGTAATTTGATGCAACTTTTATTTATTAATCAAATATAAAATTTTTTAACAAATTAAATTTTCCGATACTTTTGTAACGTAATAAGTTCGTGAATTTTCAATATTTTGAAGAGTATCGCTTAATTTCGCAACATTTAAAGCTGAACAAAGAACTGAAAACGTAGCAACTTTAAGTAGTCAATAGTTTGGTATGACAAATAAAAAAATTTCATTTTTACCCTTAAATAATAAAACAAGTATAGAAATATGATAAGGGAGACAAGTGGCCATTCAAAAGTATCATTTGTTTTTTCTTATTATGCTTGATTGATTTTTTTATCTTCCCAAGAGCTCTCGAGAATAAATTGAACGTATTTCCCAGATTTCACAAAGATTTCTTGTCTCTACGTGTGAGTGTCTCTACACTGAGAAAAATGGTTTTTTCATTCAAACAAACAAATTTGTTCGATGTGTTTATTAAAAAAAAACTTTGTTTGAATTAAATCTACAATTTCATTGAAATCAATCGAAATTGATTTGAATTTAACAAAAACTATATTTGAAATGAACAAAAATCTGCTTGACCCTATTTCAAAGAAATAATTATTTTTAAGTTTAACAAAGAATTTGTTGGATTATAATTTAAATATAGGTTTTGTTTAAATGAAAAGAAAACTATTCAAACAAACATTTTTCTCAACTAAACGTAAAGCGATGTGAACTCGTTATGTTTTATAATTTTCCGGTTAAAGCCTGACCTATAATATGAACTGTTGTTCCCGCAAGAAGAGATTGTCAACACGACATACCTGGGTGTGATGTCCCCTGAGAGTTACTCTTCTCTTATAACGTTAAGCAAACTTGAAGAAAAAAACACAGGAACTTCGAATGAAGGACTGGCACACTGCCAGATCGAGAATGGATCTTTATGTTTTTATTTTCAGTTTTTTTTAAATCGAGATTGGCAGAGAAAACAGCTTTCCGCATGAAGAAAATTGTAATTGATTTGAAGGAAAGAAAACTGGTGTAATGGAAATCAAATGAAGAAAATCATTAATCATTCTTTGATAATAAATTAGTAATTATTATTACATTATACATATGCATATGTATGTGGTGTTTTCGAATAGAGGGCATGTCACATCTTCCACTCTCCTCATTTTGTGAGATTCTTGGAAAAAAACATTCTATCCAAGTTTGTGCCAAATCAGTTAATATTAGTATAAGATTAACATGGAACATTTTTGTTTTGAGAAAAATAAAATTAATGTTTCTTGGTTCAATCTTAGCTTTCGGAAGATCATTAGAATTTGTTGGCAAGTCTCCAACGAATGAATTGACGCATATGAGCTCTGTTTTCCCCTTTTTTGCCATAAATTATTTGTATTCGACAAGTCAAATGTTTTTAAGCTTTTTCAACTATTTCTCAATTGTTCGAACAATTTAAATTTGTTTACATAATTTTTTGTTTCTAATTAGACATTTAGTCATTGATAGCAAGACTCCTATTCTCCCAAGCATTTACATTAATCCGTATTTGTTTAAATAAATTTCTTTCTTCTGAAATAAATCTTTGAAATATATCTTTTTCTGTAATTAATACGGTAATTTCTCATTGTTAAGAGAAAGGTCAATTTTTAAAATTAAAATCATTATAAAATTTTGTGAACAATTTAATTAAAATTAGTTGTACATTTTGATGGAAATGCAATCAAAAATATAATTTTTTCTAAATTTGGTTATGTGTGCCGCTTATTGTTAAATATTAAAATTTTATACAAATTCTTCAAATAATTAATATTTGTTTAAACAATTTTTTTTAGATTGGCCATGAGAAGTTTTTTCCCAGTAAGATTTCATTCTATAAAGATTAAGATCAATTTGTTCGGTCTGACATTATTTCTTCAATTTTTTCCCGCAGACTGATGAGTACGATTATTGGTCCTCTGGAACCTGAAAGTAAGTTGTTTTTCATCCTTTTTTTTTAATTTTCATGATTAATATGATAGAGTTGTTTGAACAAATATTAATTATTTTAAGAATTTATATAGTATTGAAATATGTAACAATAATCGACACACTTCACCAAATTTAGAAAAAAGACCGATTGTGATTGGACAAATTACCGCATTATAATTACAGAGGAAGATAAAATTAAAACATTTATTCCAGAACAAAATTCTTTAAACAAAATTATTTTAACAAATGCGAATTTGTTCCAAAATAGGATAGTAATATCTGAATGCTGTAAATACTCCAAAATAAGCGACAAAGTAAACCAAATTTTTAAAAAATCTACAGTTTTATTTAAGAATCTATCTTTAAGAAAAAGTTACAAGTAAATAATAATTAATTTTTCAAACATTTGGTAAATTCTTGAAAGAAAGATCAGTTTTCGTGCAAAATAACCAATTATGAGATGAAATGTCAAAAAAGTTCCTCTCAATAAGTAGAAAAAAATTGATTAAATAAGTGAAAATTATTTAAACAATTAAACATTAGTTTAAAAATGCCCAAAAACATTTAAATCATCGAATAAAAATAATTTATGACAAAAAATGAAAAAAAGAGCTCATGTGTATCAATTGTGGGCAAAATTGTCAATTGTATTTCTGGTCTTTTAATCTGAGTGTTTATTAAGTGAGACAATTTTATATTATTTGGTATATGTATAATGACATACTATGCGCCGCATTCCTGCAGGATAAAATATACGGCATCCATGTAAAAATTCTAAGAAATCTTGTGTTGTTGGAAGAAAATAAATCACAAACTTTTGCAAATCATGATTTCCATGAGATTTTTACATGACCTAACTAAGATTCAGGGACTGAGAGACTTATATGAATGCACTTTTTCTGCAATATGACAAAAATGCACTGAGAAAGCTCAAAGATGGAGTTTGAAATTTGCGAAAAAAAATCACTGATCTTATACTGATATGATTTACGCTGATTTTTGTATTCAGAGAAATAGATCATTAATTATAAAAACTAATACGTGGTTTCGCCAGTCTGTACCACATGCAGATTTTTAAAATAAATTTTTATCTTCCCGAAAGCTAGAAGTCAGTCGAAACTCGTTTCACCGTATGAAATTTAAAAAGTAATTATTCACATATAATCTCAAGCGCCCCATCGTATATTATGATCACATTTGTGCAAAGGCTGAGCAATGAGCATTTAGTCATCAGGTTAAAGAGTAGAGACCGCCAGTCAGCACAATAAATCTAAAAGAAATAATTCAAAATTATAACGAGGTAGGAATATGAGTTTAGCAAAAACATCTCTCAATTTGCGGACTGAAAGAGGAAAGCTCTGAATAATTTAAAAGATTAAATTTTCATTACTCTCATAAATTATTCTTTATACGAATAAGCAAATGGTGTTAGGTTAAATAGATTAATTTTGTAACGAAAGTGTCTACGCGTGCCGAAAAAATCCAGCTATATGTATCAAAATTTTGGCACAAATAGCCCCTTTTTCAGCTCCCGTTATTTGCAGCGAAAAAATCCAGCTATTTGTACTAGAATTTTGGTACACGTAGCCAAGGCCTTTTGTAACCGTTAAAATTCGATTTACATAGATAAATATTTTTCATTGTCAGAAATATCCGTAAATTATCACAAGATTTTATTTTTCTTAAGATGTTTGGTGTTGACCATGCACCGAGAAAAATGGATTATATACGAACTGGATAATAGAATTAAAGAATAATACACCGCATAGAAAAGTATATTAGCGCGTATAATCTATAATATTTTTTTAATATATGAAGATGTTACCAAATATAATCTCTAGATGTTAAATTCACATAATTTTCAGGCATCAAATTGTAACATCTCAGATTTTAAAATATCCAGGCGTCTGTGTTGTCTCAGATGATACGTCGCATCGTGGGGCGTGCATTTGCATCCATTCGCATTAAAACAAGTAATAATTAAGTGATAAAATGATTATTAGTGCTAAATCACAGATCATTTAGATTTAGGAAAAGGGTAAGTTTATATTTCTTTTCATTACACATCACTGCCACTTGTACAAGTACAGAAACTTAGCCTCCTTTACTTTCGTTTTTGTGGTCTTATGGTGGCCACTTTTCTGCTTATATTGTGTGATCAAAAAATTGAAATTTGGTTCCAGTTCTACTTCTGAGCTCGTCTATCAAAATTTTGTATAGGTTTATAAATACATTTGCAAAAATTATTACACAAGAACTCCAATATAAGATCAGTTTCGGGTGTTGTCTAGCGCTGACTGTGGCGTTAAATTAGTCGTTGGAAACGTAAACAGTCAGGGTCCTAGAACAACTTCTGTTGGCTTTTTCTCTTGCTTTTGTCGCTCCCGCTTACTGCTCCCCGTACTGCCCGCTTTTATCGCTCGCTACTGGTTGCGACGCATTGTTGACATTGCTTGTGCGCTCAGAAACTGCGTGGGTCAGCAGTTCTAGGAAGAACTAAATCAGTCGGCCTTATATTGGAGTTCTTGTGAATACATATTTGAGGTTATCTAATGGACCAGGATTCTAATATGGATATTAGATTTTAAAATCTTGGATTATAGATTTTATTATCTCAGATTATAATGTTTAATAATCCAAGATATTACACTGTTGTATCTATTTCCTAATATATATGTATTGTAGTTCAAATATTCTGGATCGCGGTCCCATAATTAATATTCCAAGAAGATTTGAGTTAAAAAAAAATTGGAAAAAATGACAATATCAGATTTTGTCAAATTTAAGTTGCCACCCCTCTCCTTTTCAGTGACCCCCCCCCCCCCACCCTCTCCTAAGCTTTTATTCGACTTTGCTATGTGGATATGTACGTTTGTATGCATGCATGTATCCCATATTGCACACTTCCCAAAAAACCTGGTCTTTTCTTGGGACTTGGTCCAAGTGACCGGAAGAAAAAACCTGATCTGTCCTAGGTTTAGACCTAGGTTAAAACGTAGGTTGATGTTGGCCAACATTTTCTTTAATTCAATTAAATTTTACGTAAATTTGACAAAGAATGAAGTATTTTTAACAAAAATATTATTAAGAATTGTAGTAGCTGGTAAATCGGCCAATTGGGGGTAAATAATCACACATTAGTTTGTGTTTTTTCGCAACGTTTCGCCAGATTGGTTCTCTGGCCTCATCAGGCTAAAAAGAATTTTGTATTAAAAATAAGATTCACATTAAAAACAAACACTTTTTTCACATTACAGCGGTATCCAATAACACTGAATTTGAAAATCGATAATTACCAATATAGTCGAAAACATTTTTTGTTTAATGAGTCATATGCCAAATTGGCATAAGTCGTACGTTAGTTAAGGACGACACAACGAAGACTGAGAAAGCGATAATAAATACAAATGGTATATAATCTCTAATACATTTCTGTGTGTGCGTGAATAAATATGTGTCAAAGAATCTGAATGTGTAAGTAAATGTAAAATTATGAATTAAATTTTTGCAGAATAGGAAAATATCGGAAGTTCATTGCATGAATGTCCTCTTTTTTATTTATACTACTCAGATTACTCTTAATATGAATCATCTCAGAAATTAGACGTTTTGTATGGTCAGACTCAAAATCTAATATTTTTGCGTTATTCCAATTAAATGTATGGTTAAATTTGTTCTGATGTACATTAATTACAGATTCTTCTTTCCCATATTTTTCATGTTCATTTATGCGAGTTTTTAGCGATCTCTTAGTTTCACCTACGTAAGAAGCCTCACAATTTTTACAAGTAAGTTTATAATTTAAATTTGTACGATCTTGAAGTTGTTACTCAAATACTACTTAAAAATGATTATCCTATCACTTTCATTAAAAACCATATAAAAACTCGTATATGAATACAATCAAATTTTCGCATGACAATAAAGAAAAACATATTTCATGTAACAAGAATTTTTTACAACAACCTAAAGTTAGTCTTCTTTACATACCTAACATTTTTTATAAATTATCTACTCATCTTAAGAAAGCTAAAATAACAACCTTACCTTCTTTAAAACCTTCTTTGAACTCGATTATTAAAGTTGTTAAGGATGTTACTGAAAAATGGGATCGTTTTTAATAAAAAATTCTTTTTAGCCTGATGAGGCCAGAGAACCAATCTGGCGAAACGTTGTAAAAAACACAAATTAATATGTGATTATTTACCCCCAATTGGCCGATTTACCAGCTACTACAATTATTAATATATGGAGGGTGATTCACCAAACTTTAAAGAAAATATATATATATATATATATATATATATATATATATATTATTAATTGAAGAATCCACTGAGAATTGATAATTTTATCAAATTTCATCAAAATGTCATAAAATCATATTAAGAAGTGACAAAAGATTTTATTTTTCAAATTTCTTTCTCCTTAATTTGTGAGAAACAATAAATACTGAAACTCTTAATTATTCATCGATAGGACAGGTATAAAGAATTTGATAAAATACCCGAAGTATTGAGTAATATTTCAGACTTCTAGAACAAAGAGCCGACGCTAATTCGTGGTCGCAAATTAGCTCTGATTTGAGACTTCTTAGCGATTCATTTCTCTTGCGGAATTATAATACTCGGAACTGAGAGCATTAATTCCAAACTAGCCCGCTGAGCAGCGCATTAAGAGCGACTTCTTCTCGCTACAGAAATGAATCGCCAAGAAGTCTCAATATTTTCGATGTTTTTAAGATTTCTGATAGCTGAGCTATCAAAGAATGGTAAATAATTTAATTATTTATTGTTTCTCACAAATTATGGAGGACAAATTTGAAAAATGAAAAAAAATCATCTGTTCCCTTTTCGAGCTCTCCTTGCCCCTTGCCAGGTCTGTATGTTTAAACTCAACCGTGTTATAAACTTACATAAACGTACGGATAGTCCAGACGTTTAGACTCGGCCATGTACGTGTGTGTCAAACCATGTATTTCAAATTTAGCACACTTTCGCATATCCAATCAGCATGAAACTTTGTATATACAAGTGTATTTCCGATGGCAGTACAATATTCTATCAAATGTGGGCACCCCCTCCTTTTTCTTCTTAAACGACACCTCGGATTTTCATAATGTAAGAAACACGAGCAATATGGGTATCTTTGAAGAGGTCTTCGGAAGAGAAAAACATTTCCAAATTACTAAAAAGCAAAAAAATAAAATATTTTCTTTAAATTTAATATTATTATTATTATAACATTAAGCTATTCCACTTTCGAAGTAAGCGTGACCCAACTGATGAGAAAGGGAGTAATGTGGGGGAAGACTTCCCAAAGTTTACTTCTATCCACCTTCTCAAAAGCTTTTTTCAGGTCAGCAAATGCACAGAGAACTTTTTCCTCATTCTCAAACTTTTTTCTGGGATCTGTCTTAAGCTAAAATTATTTGATCCGTACATGGTCTTCCTAGCATAAATCCACTTTGGACTTTCCACATCTTTTTTTCTGTTATTTTCATTACCCTACGAATAAGTATTTTTGAATATATTTTATTTGCGGCACTTAATAAGCTGATACCTCTGTAATTATTGCAGTTCTTTATATCTTCCTTTCGTTTGTATATTGTTACGATAATCGCTTTTTTCCAGTCATTGTATATTCAAGAATTTCAGCGGTTATACTGTATACTAGCAGCCTTACCATTTGTTAAGTTCTTAATTATATCCCTATCCTCAGAGACATAGAAGAGAAAAAACTCTCAATTGAGTTTTTCAACGTATTTTGTTTCATTAGAAAACAACCTTTTACTAAAATATACAAAAAACAAACAAAATAATTGAATCTGAAATGGGGGTTGCAATAATAATATATGTAATAATAATAATAAGAATTCTTTACTGCAACCCAGTCCGTGAATGATGGGGTAAAAACCAGGCTTTGCCCAATGTGTCAAAAGTAGTATTGACTTTTCTGTACTGTAGTCTTTTTTCTGCCCTGCTAGTATTACGCATTAATATCATTATTAGTACTCTTCATAATTATCTTCCTATTTTGCACTTTAAAAAAAAGAAAGAGATAAATATGTTTGAAGTCTTAAAGATATGTTGATTTGGGGGAGTTAGAAATTAAGTTCAGGGGCGTCAAAGGTATCAGATCACTTGATTGCATTATGATAATGCGTCCGTGATTGATAATATATACCGGGATAACCCCGTGCATAATATTTAATCAAACAAAAAATCCAACTCTAACCAAGAATGCCTTTGACATATTGGGCAATAACCATCTTAAGCCGGAAGGAAAAATTAGCTTCCTCATTTTTGTAATTCTTAAACCTATGGCGTGATACATGGTAGCTCTAAGAAAGCATCCAGAGGTGACGTGACTATTGTCACCTCCAACACTCACGGCCGCTGTTTAAGGATAACAGCGGTAAAAACAAACTGCAAACTACACTATGTTTCTAATTTTGTACCTACAACATCATTGCAAATGATTTCTAACATCGTAATAAATTAACTTATAACATCCTCATATCATCAGTCACTTGACTTAGTCCGTGGTGATGACGAAAAACCGGGTTCACCCGAGAAAAAGTTTAAACAGAAAATATAATAATGAGGTGCCTAAAAATATAAGCCTAAGGCGTGAAATTTTTAATTTCTTTCTCATGAAAATGTAATGTTCAATATTTACGCCTCACTCTTTCATTTTTTGTCACCTTCTTATTATTATATCATTATTGCAAGCTTCCTTTCCAGATTGAATTATTTCTTCTCTTCGTAGTATAGTTTAATAAACACATGTCTTTCAAAAACTGATTAAATATTTTTTAACTCAAAGACACAGAGATAAATTAACACCCGAGTTTGTGGTTTCAAAACCCTATGTATATTTGAGTACCTTTTGTGGAAGCATAAACTGTTACATACCTCGAGTTTTAGTTGCTTTGCGGTTATAATAACATCCTCTAATTTAATTTGCAGTGATTCATTTCCGTATATACTCCTCACAAATTTAAACGAAAAAAAGGATTTCTATAACCACGTTAGAAAAAGAGATAAAATGATACACGTATAAAAACCCACCGTTGTAAAAGCCGGAATTATTCGATTACTTATTGCAAATCCTTGCAACATCAAGTTACTTATACCAAAGCCGACCAAAGTAGATAAAACTCGCTCAGCATAAAATAGAAGGAAAAATAAGGACGGCGTAATGAATTTTATATTACGCGAAACAGCAGTTTTCTTTTCTTTTTGTGTTATTGGTAAATTTTTTTATTTCAAGAAAAAAACCAGCGAAGTGAAAGAGTTAATCATTTTTCCATAGATCATTTTTCAAAGTAAAGTTTTTTTGTGCACTTCATGTTTAATTGTTTAAAAATGTATCACTCCGAAGAACCAGTTGAAGTGTTAATATTAAATTACTATAGCCTACAAATAAAAATATTTCTTTGCATAAAACTTGACAAGTGATAATAACTTTCAGTCAGCCAAAGCACCAGGCACTATTTTACTATTGTAGCGTACATTATTGATTAAATTCGCAGACCTGTCGTTGAAATTTTCCACGAATGAAAAGTATTGAAAGCATTCAATTTACAAAAGTATTCGTATATTTGAACAAAATTCAGATTTGATAAATTGAAAGTTTCTCTTCAATAAAATGAAACGAGCTTTGAGTGACGAATAGAAAAAAAAATTATAACACTTGAAAGGGATGAAATTGGGAAATTTTCCGTTTCAAAATAGAAACATCAATAGAAGCACATAGTAAAAAAGTAGGGTAGAGAGGGACAATACCGTTCGGTTAACATTCATTGCTCTATAAAAAGTTAATGAGACGTGGAATTCATACTTTTTTTTTTTTTTTTTGAAGTTTCGAGTCCCAAATTATTATACATTATATTCCTGTACGCATTTATGATCATAATAAAACAATGATTTAATAATTTAATTATTTCTAACAAACTGTATTTCATCGATCTTGCTCCACGTGTGGGGTTAAGACCGACTTTGGTTTGCTTATGAAATAAAAATATCTTAGGATGTGAAAAATAAAGAGTATGATTCATTGGTATTGTATGCACTGGAAAATTTACTTCTAAATATATGCACCAAGAAGTAAAAGGTATTTTTTATGCCCCGATAGTGAAGTCTCAGCTATATTTTATAAACTTAATCCATTTTGGACATTGATTAAGTTACATTCTTATAATTACTTGATAGAATAATGTTTAATCTATGTACCAGTAGATCAAATTGGCATGCTGTATTATTTCAATTAAGGCTACAAACATATTATTTATGCTATCGAATCTTCCATTATTTAGTTGTCAAAACTGTTTATTTGTTATTATTTTTCTTGTACAACGTGCATTTTCAAGATTTTAGTTAATAGCATAATTTCTCCAATTAAGTTGATTATTTGATAGAAAGTAGAATTAAAATCAGGAAGGAATAGACATAAGTCGCTTTTACCCGCCAGACGGTCCTGCCCTCTCTGCCCTACATGGTATTCAAATTCAAAAGTTTATAAATCGAGAAATAAAATACAAAACTCAGCAATCTCGTATTCAAAAAGTATCTGTAATCTAGAAAGCTATCTCTTCTTAAACTTATTCAATCTCGAAAGTTATTGATTTGAAAAAAACAACCCATCGAATTTGAATATAAATAAAATACATTTAATTTGAAAATATTGAAGAGAGCAAATCTTTACATTCAAAAAACTGTAAATTGAAAAATTTTTAATTAGACAAGAAGTAAATGTCGAATTAATTCAAATGAGGAACTGAAACTTTTAATCGCTAAAGTAATATTACAACATGAATTAGAATGAAAAAATTACTCGAAATTATTTGGAATCGAAGTCAAACTATCATAATAATATTTAATACTTTTCAAAATATTGAAATTTAAAAAAAATAAATAAATAAAGCAATTCACTTCAAAAAGTAGATTTTTGTATGGCATCATTTTTTGAAGGTACTACTTTAGACTCGAAGTTTCCTGTTTAGGAATAGGACATACAGTTTGTTTCAATGTAAAGCAAATGACTCTGGTATCCCATCAGTGCTCTTCTTGTTGGTATTCTTTTAGACCCATAAATTATTTATTTAGTACCACTCGAGATTTTTTTTCTAAATATAATCCTAATATCTAAAATGAGCCCTGAAATGAGCCCTGAAATGAGCCCGGAAATGAGAACTTCTTCTTACAGTGAATTTTTGAAAGCTTATTTTAGTCCTGCGGATAAGGTAACCAATTATGCATTTCACGTCACAAACGGAGGCATTTTTAATGTATTTGACACCCCAAGGAATATTTTTAGGCTGAGAGTCAATCAAGATAATGGACTTATTTAGCTAGGCACTACCTAGAAATGTTATGTTAACTCTAGTGTGAACTTATATTATACTTGATAAACAAGAGCGATAATTATGAATCCCTAGTCATCGACTGAATCAATGTCAGGGAAATGAAATACGTTTATTATTATGTTGAAAAAGTTTAATGATTTATGTGAAAGAAACTTTGAACTGGTTACCCTTACGGAATTTTCCGTAAGACTAACACCTTTTCCAACTCGTTCACGGCTAACGTTATGGAAAATTTAGTAATTTATTCAGTAGCTTACTGGGTTTTTCTTCATCAAACTTTTTAAGTTTCGTTATAACAAATGAACTTTCTCCTTATTATGAATAAATAGTTTCATTCTGATAATATCTCAATTGAAATTTAATCAAATGCCTTACCATTCAAGACGTACTGAGCTAGTATTATGGAATTTTCTGTACTGTAGTCTTTTTTCTGCCCTGCTAGTATTACGCATTAATATTATTATTAGTACTCTTCATAATTATCTTCCTATTTTGCACTTTAAAAAAATGAAAGAGATAAATATGTTTGAAGTCTTAAAGATATGTTGATTTGGGGGAGTTAGAAATTAAGTTCAGGGGCGTCAAAGGTGTCGGAAAGGGGATTGTGGTGTGTAAAAGAGTTCTAAGGGGTTGAAAGAGGCATTAAATTGTATTCCCCAATAAGTTCGAAGGGCAAAATAATTCGATAAATTCAGTGTATTTTATATAATCTGGGCTCTAATACAAGTGACAAACTTTCGTCAGAGAACATAAATTGCAAATTTTTTAAATAAATGCAAAATCTTGGATTCTAAACAAATTAAGGAGTTTAATTTTAATTCCGATTGGCGAGTAGCATTATTATAAGAATTGTTTCAAATCTGACGTTTACATTATTTCATTGCTCGCCGTGTATAGTTTCAAGATGAGGACCGAGACTTCAATACGTGGAGAAACCTCGAGTAAAAACGTAACTTCCGCTATAGACATTAGAAATTAAAAACCTCAAAAGATATTGGACACTATACAGTTTATAGACTATCCATTGAGGACAAAGGTAAGATGAATAAATATTTATAAGAGGGAAGCAATAGAGACGACGTTCCTGCATTGTTAGAAATTATTTGAATACCGAAAAATGATTTGCACCTAAAGAAATAGTTTTACACTCATAAAATAAAGTGTACTTGACTGAAGAACTAATCATACTATATTTCATTATTATTTATAACGTGCTATTAATTAAAATCAGCTTTTATAGAAGTTTCTATTTTAAAATTAGTATTTTCTTGGAAAAATCCCTTTTCAAAGATTATGTATGTACCTCTCTTTCTTATCAGTCACCCTTGCATAGTCCCAAAAGTTGAATCATGAAAAAAATGTATATAAAATAAATATTTTCACTGTAAACACCACAAACGCCGATCGGGCACAATACCGAAAGAATACTCAATTGATCACACTCAACGAACCGGATTTCAAGCGACGTCAACGGTTTAAAATATAACTTGACTCTTCTATAGATTTGCTTTTGAAACACTTGTTTGACATTTTTTTTTATAATTTGAAATAATTTTTAACTTTAAAAAAAATGCATTGAGTATGCTACATTTTATGACATTTATATACAGACCATCAGTGGTATGTTGCAATCTGGATAAAGTGCATTTTTAAAGCATAAAATTTGAAACTTTTTTTGTTTACATCAACAAAGGATGTTTTATATCAAGCTCCGATAACGCGATTAAAACGCGGCGAAAATCTAGCGGTGGGCGCGATACAGGCGTCGCGACGTCCGACCACCGACTGGCTCAAAGTCGACGTCGCGACGTCGACCATCGACGCCAAACTGTAAAGAGGGGAAGGAAAGATATACACTACGAAGAGCTCATCGATCTTTCCGATAGAGACGCACCCAATGGGTTAAGTATATGTGCTATATGATAAGTTCTGTTTGTTATCAAATGTTAAAAGCTTCATGGTTTCAAATTTATCTTCGGCAGGAAGTGTGCCAACAAAATTCAACGACATTTCATTTGCAGCTTTGTCTGCGAGTTACAGTAACCACCACATTTCAAAAATTGTTCACGCTATATCGTTACTATGTCGAAAATGTTTTGCGAAATGCTTGTTGAATTTAATATCAAAAATATCCTGAATAGCGTTTTTTTTTTTTTGATTCCCAGGAAACAAACTGTGAATTACTGTCAAATTTTTTTAAAAGGGTATATTAGGATCCCAGAACTTTTAATTCACCCGCAAAGGGTAAACAATTTCGTATTGTCTCATATTATATACATGAAGTTCCTAATATTATAGGACTAATTTACACCAAGTGCCAACTTCAAAAAAAATGTTACAAAAGTTATATGAAATTTTGAAAAATCCGAATTTCAGAAAAATTGGCCTAACCGATTGTGTACTTAAAATTATAAAAATAACAAGATCGATTTTCGATATTTAACAATTTAAAACGCAGAAAATCTTATTTATTATCCCCCGTATCATAAGCTGGATGACACCGTTCGGTAAAATCTCAAAAACCCACCCTTACTACATTTACATCTAAAATTATAAAAATTACAAGTTTCATTTTCGATGTTTGAAAATTAAAAATGGCCAAAAATCTTTTTTTTTATTTCTGGAATTACAGTCTCGGTGATACCGTTTGGTATTACCCTTAAAAAATAACCTCACTTCATACACATCTAAAATTTTCAAAATTACATGTTTGATTTTCGATATTTGCACATAAAAAAATGCCAAAAATCTTCTCTTTTATCTCCTGAATTATAAGCTGAGTAAGACCGTTCGGAACGGTTCGGAACCATTCCAGCATAGAAAAATAAGTTTTTTGTCCTTTTTCAATTTTCAAATATATAGTAACGGTGGTTTTTGATGATTTTTTATGATTTGGGACATAAGAATAGATTTTTTTACCATTTCTATTGTACAGACATATGAAATCTACCCTGCAATTTTTAACATTTTAGGTGTATATAATAGTATGGGTGGCTTTTACAGGCGAGCTGAAACTCTCACTGTTTCTATAAATCTTAGGATAAAAAAAAGACTTTTGGCGTTTTTCAACTTTTACATATCAAAAATCAAAATTACCATTTTTCGTGTATAATATATAGTAAGGGTGGTGCTTGGGAGTTTTCCCCAGTTCGGGGCATACAGAAGAAGATTTTTCGTACTATTTCATTGGTACTTTTTAAACAGTAAACCTGCCTTTTTTGTGGCTGAATAATCGGTGATTTGTAAGGGTAGGTAACCCCTTAAAAAAAATTATTTGCCAAAAATAAAGTTAGCACTCCCAATTTCTCGCAAAATTACTTACATATAGGGGTCATCATTTTTTCTTAACCATGACGTAATCTTTTGAACTTATCCCCAAAAATATATGTTGTCACCTCGGATATGAGTAAATTACCGAAAAAATGGTGGTGTAGCCACCAAAATTTCATTACAAAAAATTTTTAAATAATTGCAATAATTTTTTCAGTTTTTTCTCGTAGATCTTCTTCTCGTTAATTTTTTAGTTGCCTGCATACCCTAAACAACATATATTTGAGCCATCAAAATCGATTTTGAGCCAATTTTGAGAAATTCGAATTTTCTTATTTTTCAATATATGTTTATAACTTTCGTAAAACATATTTTTGAAGTTTTCACTAGGCGTAAATTAATCCTGTATTGGTGGGAACTTACTCTGAAATTTGAACTAAAAACAAGCTGCGGCGGCTCACCCATGCTTATCCGGGTAGAGCCTTTCATTACATTTTTTCCTTGCTCCCAAATTCCATGTATAAATCACAATCGCTTTTCGCCATGCTTGTCACGGATTATTATTGTGAACCAACAATTTGTTTAGCATTACTATTATAATGTGTCTTTCAAATTATCAAATTATTTCCAGATTCAAATAATATTTCTATTATTTTCGATATTCTCCTGAGTTCTCACGAATTAAATTCCGTTGCAAACCGGAATGAAGCAGGAGACTTTTCGAAGACCTGCGGTATTTAGTTGGTTACAATGCGCTTCCCAAGGGAAACCATAACAAGGCGCGAAATTCCCAACAACTTATTCTAACATGTTTTTTTTCTTCACGTTATTCTGTAATTCCTAATTTCGATAATAAAATCACAGCGTTCGAGATTTTATTATAGTTAAAAGTCGAGTTATTTTTTCAGTCTTCCCTCTTTCGGGGTTGAGATTAATTCCACATATAGCTTCAATGTTTCCAGTTCCTTCTTCAGCACGCTTGAGATCGACCGGTTATATCAGTCACCGGATTATTGAACCCAGGCTGTTTGGTGATCCTGCAACGGGCATTATGTGTTCGATTATTTCCGGTTTACCCGTCTCGTTAACTTTTAACCAGCTATTTGCGTTCACCTTTATCTTCAGTCCATTTTTCTTTAACGAATTTCTACTTTTGATACCGATTTTTTCACCGTGGGAATTATTTTTGATTCCTCAACTCCCCCATTCATCAAACACTGTACACCAGAGCCTCAGTATTTGCACGCGCGATCGCACGCGTTATATGAATTCCTAGAATTGCTAGTCCCCGCAGTTTCTCAGGGGGCAGGGCGAGAGACGGTTGCGACTCAGCCTCTGAAGGGACGCATACACTACTACCCACTCAAGTAGATTGCGCAATATTATGGAAACGGTTCAGGCAGCCCTGACTGTTTATGTTTCGCTGTGTGCGCTATATGAACAAGGCTATTTTCAGGCAGCCACCAAGATTGTTTATCTATCGAGGCTCTGGTGTGTTGGTTTTATGGCCCAAACGTGGGAATCAGATTTTTTTTGATCCATCAGGATTAAGGGTCGAATTCACACCTAAAAGAGGCTTACATTTTCCGCTTCCGCTGAACAATCAGATTTCGTCAAATCCGCTTCGGCGAAATGCTCAACTTCCGTTGAACATTCAGCCTTCACTGAGTCGCAATGCGTTATGCCGTCCAGATCCTTCACTGCGTTTCATTTTACAGCCCGATGCGAGCGTGACAGAAATGAACGAATTTCCAATTTAAAGTAACCCCTCGGAAAAATCGCAGCTACTCCTACACTCCAAGTTGGAGTCACGGTTGAGCGACGACGACCAGTCACACTCAACTTTTGGACTTCGCCGAACAGGCGCGCCCACGCAACCGCGAGGTGAGATCACTTCCATTCAATTCCGGCCGGAATTAACACTTCTCGTCATCGTCGTTTCAACGCAACCCCGAAGCAGAGCCGCTTTGCCAAAGACCAATTTTTAACGCGGCACTCTACATAAAGCGTGGCCGATTATCCAATCGCAACCATGCTCAGTTCAATTCAGCATGCTCATTTTCGAAGTTCGCTGCAGAGGCACGCCCACACAGTCCGAATCCGGTCCATTTTCGGTATTAAATGAATAAATAAGTAAATAAATAAGGACTAATGCAATTGGCTACTGACCGCAGGCCGACTTGTGCCACTTGAACTACCGAGCAAGTGGCATGAGTCTGTTCCGGTCAGACAACGGTCTCTCCACCGTCCGCGCTCGGAGTCACTTTAAATTCCAGTCATGTCCACCTCAAGGATGGTAAGTCACCTCAAGCGTTTGTCTGATGTAAAAGATATGTACACTTACTATAGAAAAAGCGTTACGTAGGGGAATGGAGAGACCAAAATTGCCAAAAAAAAAACCTTTATGTACTTTTTAATTCTGACGTATATACAATAATATACCAGATGACATTTACTCATATTTACTTGAAGTTATTTTAATACCGCTTAAAGCAAAAATTATCAGGACATAGTACATCATGAGGAAAATTAAGCATAATAAACACATGTGTTAAAAAAAATTATTCCTCTAAATACAAGCGTATAATATTCCAGAGACATGATATCGTCAACTCTTTGATTTTCACCCACATAGTCTCTGTAATCTTAACTCTATAAGTTTCTTAAGATATTTATTCTTTCTTTCTGTAAGATTTTCGATCCCATATATTGGTTTTCAGTCAAAAAATTTGCATTAGATTTCAAGAAAAAAGGAATATGTTTGTAAGTCCTTAGTATTTTAGACCTCGACTGCGCATACTTAAATATGGTAGAACTCCACTTCGTACGATGAAGTGCAATAGGACTACTGCGCATTATTAAGTGCAATAGAACACTAATGCTCATCATAAGTGCAGTAGAATACTACTGTACATAATTAATACACTAGAACACTACTGCGCACCCTTCAGTGTAGTAGAACACAATTACGCAGCCGCAAATGTATAATAACACTACTGCGTAGACTTAAGTGCACTTGAACACTTCTGCACATCACAGTGTACTTAAAGGGCTTTTAATCGAAAGTCTGCCAACCTGGGGTTTTTTATGGATTTGATTTCTAGGCATCCCAGAAGAATTTTAAGCTCAAAACCAAGATCGGCGACTGGGGGCTTTTTGAAAAAAATCGATTTTAGTATTTAAATTTGCAGAACTGGGGGTTTGCGTTTTATTTACATTTATTACATTATTTACATTACGAATACATTGTTAGACTTTAAATTCAAGATGGCGGATCCAATATGGCGGACCAAATGGTGAAATTATGGCTGATTGTGATAAAAATTAGTATATGAAGGTTATTGGGGTCGCTGATTACATACCCGTTATCAGAGTTCCAAAATTCAAGAGGGTGGATCAACAATGGTGGCCTGAATGAAGTAATTAAATACTAGCCTCTGTGGATATTTGTATTATGTGGTCTTAGGACCGCGGATTACGAATATGTTGTCAGTCTTCCAAATGAATAATTTGCGAGCCTGGGATTTTCTTGAAGTGTTTGATTTTTTGGCGTCCCTGGAAAACGCAGATAGTGACGTCATCCAACGTATGTACCAATTGTTCGTATTTATTCATGACTTTTTGTATTAGAGTCTCAATTATTATACGGGGACCAATTGTTATAACATTCATCAAACCATTTTAAATACGTTAGTAAGATCATGCACAAAGTTACTAGGTATAAAATGCAATTCATTGATATTACACTGAGCAATTAAAGTTTTTATACAGTAACAGGTACCTTAAACATAAAATCATTTATTTAAAAAAACCGTTATCGCAACTGTTTTTTCAACCTAAATATGATGGGTTATATAACCGATCAGTTACATTTAGTACATCAAAAATCTCAAAACTAATTCAATGACTCAATCGATATTTGTATGCATTTCATGGCGCATGAGAAAACTAACCCTGGCGGACCGGCCGAACGCAAACATTACGCTACAGCGTAACGGTAAAGTAATGCTAAAGTAATGGTAAAGTAATATGGCATTATAATTAATAAAGGAAACAAAATTAATATGTAAACTGTTGCAATTATAATAAAACGTTGAAATTTACGTTCAACGGTCATGCCGCAATTGCAACAAGTTGCTTTTGCAGCATTAAAAAATCAGGGATAGGGAGCAAGGTGACGCTCGCCACTTTTCTCTTCTCTAGGCAGAGAGGAGAATATCGCAGGTCTGCATCTTGTCTCCTCCGCCTATGAGTTGAACGAGTTAACGTGACGCCATGAATCGCGTTGAGGGGACTGAAAACATTTTCTTGGTGGGTCCCGTCCCGGACCCGTAAGGGGTCTGTGGCCAGCTGTGGCGTTCGCCTCTTCTTGAGGAATGACATAGACATGCGTTAAACGTTAACGCTTTACAGTGCGTTATGCCCAACTCTCTCGAGTCAAACACCGCAAGGCGTGTTGTGTAATATCGAAGGAAAGGAGTTGACACGGGATGCCGGAGAACTCTCCGCAAAAGTGGACGCTATACGAATCCTGCCGTGAGTTGAGCAGCTTTTTCAGCACCTCACCAGCTCCTCACGGAGAAAATGGACATGGATTTTTGGCATATAAAATGTATATCTATTGCTGAAAATTTATCTTTCTTGGTTGAATTGAACTTGGCTCGATGTAATATTACATCTTTACCAGTTGAAATATCAACTATGACCATTTTTGTTGAGAAATCATCTTTTATGGTTGAAAATTCAATCATTTGGTTAAAATGTTAACTACCTTAAAAATTCATCTGTATGTATCTTTTTAATTGAAAATGGAACTGTTTGTTTCTGTTGAAGATCCAACTATTTTCTTGATAATTGGTCGTTGTTGGATGAATTTGACTGCTTTTGATTTACAATTAGAGCATTTTTGGTTTAAATATTTCCATTAATACACTTCTTCTTGAGAAGTCATATATGTTTGTTGCAAATTTAACTATTTTGTTTAAAATGTTACTATTTTGTTAAAGATTAACTTCTTTTGGTTGCAGATTAGGGTGGACCAAACAATTTTATTTAGAATTTGTATGGGGACACACCACAAATTTGTTCCAAACCAAAGAAAAATAAATCCACATTTTTGGCTTTAAAAAAAGTACTTTAACATGTATTTCCAGTAAGAAAAAAATACGGTTTTTGTAAATCTTATTCAAAATCCTCAATATTATCTTTATCGAGTTGAAACTCAACATTTCTCTTCACAATTAGCCATAGAATACGAAAAAAATGACTTTTCAAATACCAAGACTATAAGTCTGTGTTACAGGGTCACAAACAAACCCCATAAGTGAAAAAATGGATTTTGCGAAGTTTGTCGCGGTAGTTATGACTGTCTTTACGGGTTTTTTAGGGAAATTTATTTCTGACACATGAAAGACCATCTCATACTGATGATTAGATGTTCACATAACTTTTTTAAACAATTTATTATTGTTTTTAGCAATTTTCTTATAGAATGGATTCAGAAAGACGCGGTATTTCCAGAAATTTTCCATTTCTTGTCCAATGTTTAATTAGAGGGCAGTGATAGTTCATCAATGTTGACAATAGAGATTGTTTAAACAATCTATCATTAATGTTAATAATATAATATTAATTTCAATATAATATAATAATTAATAAATCACTTTTAGTCAAATTTTCAATTAAGATAAGGTAACTGATTAATTAGAGTCTCGAAAGTTAATTGTTTAGACAATTTATCCTGATTGATAATAACATTATATTGGAATAATGCTAAAAATATGCTTTTCTTTCCAAATTTCTGACTTTTGGTCGAATTTTCATTTGGAGTGAAGTAATAATGACTTCAAGTTAACAACATAATTGTTTAAACAATTTATTATCATTGTTAATAATATTGTTTGAACAGGTATTGAATACCATTCCAAAAATCATTTTTGTTGTGGTTGACTTATTATTTGTTCATAAACAAAAAGCCAGAAATTTCAGAAAAAACCGCATCTTTCTAGCATTATTGAAACATAATATTCATTTACTTGACTCCAGTTAATTGTTTAGCTTATCCTCATTGAAAATTTGACTATAAGTGAATTTTTGTGTTTCAACTACAACTTTGTAGGATTTTTTCGAAGTGAATATTATTAACATTAATAGTAATAATTAATAACAATAATAACAATAACAATAATTATTAAAAATCACTCCTGCTAACATTGATAAACTATCACTTTCCTGTAATTTAAAATTGGACAACAAGTGGGACATTTTCTTTAAAACCGCGTGTTTTTAACTGAATTCTAGGAGAAAATTGCTAAAGACAATAATAAATTCTAATGGGTGTCCCCATAAAAGTTGAAAAAAAAAATTTCCCATGCATTTTGGGACAAACCTGTTGGAGACACATTTATGTCGTTGAAACTTGACATTTTTGGTTGAATTTTTTATTTAAATACATTTTTCAACTTACAATTACAGTATTTGCTTCAACATTCATATTTGTAGGTTTTTTTGCTACTATTCCATTACGAAAAAGTATTGTAGGACAATATATATAAATATATATAATACACCTATAATGATTTCTCTATCATGAATTTCCTTCACTTTTTTCGTCATTATACGAATCATGGGAATCATAGTAATAAAACTAATCGCCAAAAACTTATAAGAAATTGATTATCGAAACATCACTATATAATAGTAATAATAATAATTATTATTTTCCGATGATACTTTTTTGCAATGTTCTGGTTGAGAATTCATCTCTTTCTTTGAAAATTTAAACATTTGGTGTAAAAATCATCTTCCTTCCTGGAAAATTCATCACGGGGACTTATTAGCGTCGACCTACTGTTTCCCAGCTTCCAGGCTAGGAGAAACTGAAGGGTCTACCGCTGTACTCTTCAACGCAAGCGAATTGCTGTGGAGAACAGGGACTTGGCCTTTCTCGCCTTGCTCGCTTGGCTTGCTCGAGCCGCGTATCTGGCCGCGAATAACAGCCAGACCCTTGTATCTGGCTTTGCTCCCCGGCCAGAAACGCGGCAGGAACAAGCCGAAGGAGCGAGGCGAAGAAGGCGAGTAACGCTTCGTGAAATCGTTTTCTAGAGGAGTCAAGTCAGATTTATACATGTCAACCCATGAACTTTCGACAGATTTTGATGAAACCTTTTGCATTGTGTTGCGGAATATGTATATTAATTAGTTAAACAAAAAACTTTGTTCTTGAATTTGAAAATTCATTTTTATTTTGAAATCGATAAAAAACGATTCAAAACTGAAATAACTTT
>CAKNXH010001080.1:504898-522234 GCA_932178445.1 Andricus quercusramuli
TCACAGGCTCAAGTCAATCAGACTCCATTGTGGCCGCTGGTCATTAAAAAAACGATTCCAAATTCGTCTTCTTTCACACTACTAAACAGAGTCGATTTTCAAGACAAGTTTTTTGTTATTTATTCCAAAGACATTCTGACTCTTATGGCTTCTTTTCAAACCTAAATTCGAGTTGGAATTCACAGGCTTAAATCAATGAGACTCCATTGTGGCCGCTGGTCATTATGAAAACGATTCCAAATTCGTCTTTTTTCACACTACTAAACAGAGTCGATTTTCAAAACAAGTTTTTTGTTATTTATTCCAAAGACATTCTGACTCTTATGGCTTCTTTTGAAACGTGAATTCGAGTTGGAATTCACAGGCTCAAGTCAATCAGACTCCATTGTGGCCGCTGGTCATTATGAAAACGATTCCAAATTCGTCTTTTTTCACACTACTAAACAGAGTCGATTTTCAAGACAAGTTTTTCGTTATTTATTCCAAAGACATTCTGATTCTTATGGCTTTTTTTCAAACCTGAATTCGAGTTGGAATTCACAGGCTCAAGTCGATCAGACTCAATAGTGGCCGCTGGTCATTATTCCTGGACGAAAATATGTACAAAAATACATTTTCATTAATAAATAAATAACAAAAAAAATTTTGGTAATTCTTCATTTAATCTCCACCATAACAATTAAGAAAAAAGAACGGATTCAAATTGCGATGGCGATTGTAGTGTCGTAACTTCACTATTATTTATAATAACGTTTAATTAACTTACTTAGTAATTAATTAGTAATGTGAAAAAAGACCAATTTGAAATCGTTTTCATAATGACCACCGGCCACAATTGATTCTGATCGACTTGAGCCTGTGAATTCCAACTCGAGTTCAGGTTTCAAAAGAAGCCATAAGAGTCAGAATGTCTTTGGAATAAATAATAAAAAACTTGTCTCGAAAACTTTCTAAAATTGATTTCTAATGCGAGAGTGGGTTTGTATGGGGTGTTCTGATAACAATTTATTGACTGAGGATCACATCAAAAAATCATAGAGACAACAACTTCGACTTTTTCTAAAATTGTTATTTTTTCGTCAAAGAATAATACAGCAATATATTTACCAAGTCTTCCCAGCTTACTAGAATTGATTTCTAATACGTGGGTGGGTTTGATGGAGTGTTAGGGGTACATTATGTAGCCTAAGGTTTCTCTGAAAAAATCATTAACACAATAACTTTGCATTTTGTGGAAAGAACTGTTTTTTGCTAATGACAAGTTTGGAAAATCTTTACCAAATCTTAACAGCCATATGTAATTTATGTCTTGTGGGTGGATGGACTTTTGGGGATGTTATAATGATAATCCAGAACCGGAGGGCCTTTTATAAAAAGCAAAGTCGCTTTACCTTTGATTTTTTAGAGAAATGATTATATTCCCATGGACTAAGAACGGAAAATATTAACCGGGTGTTCCAGCTTTTTACAGTTGAGTTCTATTGCGTGGGTGGGTTTTATGGGGTGTTGGTTGTACATTATATAGCCTAAGGTTCCTCTGAAAAAATCATAAACACAATAACATTGCATTTTGTAGAAAATGCTTACTTTTGCCAATTACAAATTTGGAAAATCTTCACCAAATCTTTTTTAGCTATATGTAGATTATTTCTTCTGTGTGGGTGGTGTGAAGGCAATGTCATAAGATCAACTCAGAATTAGAAGAAAATGTTGCAAGTTCTATTTATCTCTTTTATCAGTCAGTATTTTGCGTTGAATATATTTTTCCTTCTTTTTCTCTTATATTTTTGTAAGATAATATTCATTCGTTATGTTTTTCAAATAATATATTATAACTTATTAAGAATTATTACTCCTACATATGTTTCAATGCTTTTTCTATTTTGAATATGGCGCCAGAAGTCCATTTAAATCGATTTAGTGATCGATCGGGTCACCGCGCGGCGCTGATTGTACTGTTTCTGTTTACTTTTTTTCGAACTTTGAAAAACGTTTTTATTTTTTAATTTTTTAATATTTATCGCGAGTGTTGACGTTCCGGAGGGACTTTCCCCCTCAAATATAGATATGTGCTTCCTGTGAGGAAAAAAATTGCCCCCTGACATCCTTTCGGTGCGCCAGCATTCGAAACCAATTTTTTGAGGTGAGTTTTGTAGGTTGGAATACCCACTACATGAGCCTTAACTGCGTTATAAATTAACCTTCCATCCTTAAGTGTAGTAGAATTCTACGACGCATCCTTTGGTGAAATATAACATTACTAAACAACCATGCGTGCATTAGAGCTCTTCCATGTAACCGCAAGTTCTATAGAAATCTACTGCGTATCTTTGAGTGAAGTAGCACACTACTGTACAGCCTAAAGTTCCACAAAACTCTACTGTACGAAAGGACCTGAAGCTGCCAATCTCCTACCCACTTGCCTCATCAATCGGTCCATTCTCTTATTTCAAATCGCGTTTGTAATATAACATAAATGTCCTAGTAATCTTGACGCTAATTTTCTAAAAATGAATAGATTTCATCATTGAATGTTACTTTTAACATATTTTTAAACAATATATTCAAATTTTAACCAAGATTCACGACTATTGGGACCGTCACCTTAATGCAGTTAAAATTTTGTCCAATTACTGTCTATAACGATATAATTTTTTGTTTATCAAATGTTTTTTGGATTTAGACGGGCTGATAAAAGCTTGTCGGGTCGGGTCAGGACGGGTAGGGTCGAACTGATGGGTTACCCTAACAATCCGATAACTTGACCTGACCCGACCCGAGCCGAAACTATTTTGTACATCACTGTTGTTTTCGCTTCTTCTAATTCTGAAGATAAAACGTGTCTCGAACAAAACGAAAAATTCCCCTTCATTTTCTCGGAACTTACTAACATTCTCGAATGAAAGTGATTATGCACCAATTCGGCAACACAATGGCTAAAAATCAAATTTTTTTCTGAAATTGAAAATTTGATTTTCAGTCACTGTGCCACTCAGAGAAATGTCCTCTTGTGACAAAACGATGTTTCTTGACGTGAGTGGAATTTCCTCTTAAATTTAAGGTCGAGAGGATTTTCATTCGTCTCAACAGGAATCCTTTTGCCGTAAAAATTTTCCTAATGCGATTAACTTCACCTAATCTTGCAGCCAAATAATTCTGTTTGTGTAAAAAATATATTCACGTCGTTCAAAACAAAACAGGCAAGAGGATGATGCTTTTGTTTCAAGATAACTTTTTCTCTGAGTGATGCGTTGAGAAAACTTGCGCCTAATGCGAAAAAAAATCTTCTCGTGCTGTTTTCTCCGAACATATTGACATTTTCCCCTTTCAACTTTCCACGCAACAGTTCAGCACTAGTATATCTCGAAAATATGTTTTTGTAATGCATGCATGGGCAAGGTAGCAAACTATCTAGACCCAAAATGCGGGACGGCTGGACCTTACCACTGAATACACTTTTTTTTAGGGGAAGGTTTTTGAAATACAACGGAAAAACATTGGTGGTTTTGGCCAATTTATTACACTACATATTCACTATGCTGTACATTACGCATTACTCCGTACCTTTTTTGAAGTCATACTACTCAACTTCATAGTACGAAACATAGTACATGCGGGACATGCAGGACGCTACCCCAATTTTCCGGGACACTTTGCGGAGCAAATTTCAAAGCGGGACAGAAGGTACTAATGCGGGACTGTCCCGGCAAATGCGGGGCGGTTGGCTACCTTGTGCATGGGGGTTGTAGGTGAGTCGGAGGCCGATCGGAGGCCAGCTGTAAACGAGCCGAAGACAAGCTAGAAACAACCCGAAGATGAGCCGATGGCAAGTACTATAAACTTCACAATAGTCAATCGAAACCACAATTTTTTTACCTTATTCTGAATTAGAAATGTGTCTGAATGTGTCTGGAATATATTTGCTATCTGGAAGATCATAAATTATTTAAGGTAGAGAGTCGTTATCAACCCGTTTCCATCCGGCATATTTCTGTCAATAAGAACCATTTTTTTGTTATTCTAAATTCGGCACGTTTCTGACTATGTCTGGTATATGTCCGCAATCTGAAAGATCTTAATTTTTTTAATGTACAGAATTGCAATGCATGCGCTTCTATCTGGCGTATGTCCATCAATTAAAACCATAATGTACTTTTCTCACGGAAAAGTTTCACAGTCAATAATAAAATATAATAGCAATTCAGAATGCTATTGACACTTCTATTACGGATTTCAATTTATTTTCTTTTATTGCATTTCAATATATAAAGCCAAAATTAGAATATTTTTGGCTCACCTTTCAATAATATTGTTTCTTTTTTTATTTTGTTGAAGAGCTTGAAATGTGTTATAAAATACATTTACAGTACATTAGAAATTTATTATTATCGATTTTTATCAACTTAAAAAAATGTAAATTCACGTATGTACTTATTGGAAATTTAAATCAGTGAAGAGAAATCTTGCAATATTCAAAAAAATAAAGATATAACAAATGAATAGTATATTAACATAGCCTTTAAATATTATATAAAATGTATATATGTGGGCGTCCACATAAAAAGGGCCCTTATGGTCGGTATGTGGAGTTACACATAGGGCCATACAGCCGAACGAATTTCTGGAATTTTAGGCCCAAAACGAACTGTCTATGTTAAAAACGAGTCATCGGAGCATTTTTGGAGTTGGAACTTCGAAAAATCGTTTTTCGAGAAAAACGTATCCAAACTTAGCGAGTTTCAGAAGCACGCGTGCTATACTTTTTCTTTGAACATAAAATATATTTACATCCCCGAACTCAAACCAGAAAATAATAATTTTGACCTCAACTTAGAAAAACGTGAATATCTCCTAAACTAGAACCGGCAATTCGGGCCCTATCACGAGGCAAGATTTTTCAAATTTAATCTTTCCAAAAATTGATAGTAATTAGCAGTGGCGGATTTAACAGGTGGGCAAAGGCGCGCTTGCCCACTGGGCCCCCCGACAAAAGGCTGGGGGGCCCCCGAAGCCATGGCTCCGGGGCCCCCACCAATGCAGAAACAATTACACATTTTTCGTGCACACGCAAAACTTGGCCCCAAATTGGGGATTTAGACAGGACCAAACCACAAATGAAACGCGTAACCCAGACAGAGCCTAAATTACGCCCCAACTTGGCTTTATTATTTTTTTCTAGTGTTAGCCACATTAAAATTAAAAATTGTTTTGAAAAATGAAAAAAATGAGTCAAAAATTGATAAAGGAAAAATTGTTTATTTAATAGAAAAGTTTCAATTAGCTGAACATTTTAACAAAAATATTATTCCTGAACCGGATTATTCATCGCCCGCCTCATCTTTCGATTCTCATACCAATCTTTGGAATTGGTGAAGACCGTTTCGAAATGAGGAAAAAATGCTCGATGTCTCCGAACGCGACGAGTGCTCTTCACTTTCGACATTTTTGATTATTTGAATCACACTTTAATAATTGATACAGATGAAATCACAAAAACACTCGCCAATATAACCTTAAACCAACCTACTTGTCATCTACTCGTGTTCAAGAGGTTAAAGATGGAGCCCGACGGAAAATAAATGCACAGCCAAATTCATGGCGCTGCAATCAAGAGCTATGAAACAGAGCTGGTTCGAACTAGATTTAAGATATTAACCCTGTTGTAGCCATGAAATAATTTTCCAAGTTGGGGCCAAACTTGTAATTGGGCAAACATTTGGCAATTTCCACACGGGTATTTGTAAAGGCACCTTTAAGTGATGTGCTTAAATAAATAAATAATATATATTACATTTCCGATCTCATTCTTTGCTCAACTATTATATAAACCAACACATACTTAATTCAGTCATGAATGAGGACGGCGACTGACACTTGTGGCCGCTAGGGTCGCTAGTGCGCGAGGAAATACACGAGGTGCCGGTTCCAACGGTGGTAACGTCTGCTATTCGAATTATATTTAGTCCTTCCTAACGCAGCGTCGAGGTGTTAGCTTAAAGCACTATTTTCGAAATGCCAGGTGTACATGTGGCAATTGAGTGTAAAAATAAAGAAGCAAATCGCTTTCCAAACAACAACAAACTGAGGAAACGGTAGAAGGTATATCTCCACTCACGGTGCTGCCCTCTAAACTCAGCTTGACAAATCGTCGTCCCCTGGTCATGAATAATAAACATAATTATACACTTTTCACTATTTTCGGGGACTATTTGTTTGCTGCTGTGAAAGTGACGGTTCATCGTTCATGAAAAACAAAGTAAGAATATTACCAGTTGCTTCAAGCGATATAAAATATTATTATTAAATAGTCACAAAAATTTACTTGATTCGTATGAAAATTTTGATTTTTTTGTTTTATTATAAGAGCTCGTATAAGAGCGGAAACTTTTCCTTGGTTATGGAAATCGTGTGAATAAGAGGTGACGACCAACAAATCTAAACAATGAACTGTTTCATTATGTGGAATTCACTGGAACATGTAAAAATATTACGAATAAGCATCAAAGGACAACAATAGTGAAAACGAGTGCTATCAATAACAAGTATGAAAAGCACAAAGGAAAAAAATCGTGGCATCAAGATACAATGTGGCCAAAGCACATGTTCAGCTACAATAGACCTTACTGCAAGTAAGTAGCTTTTAAGAAACCTACACGGAAAGAAATTTGGGTTGACTGCGCCACTTATACGTATCACTGCTGAGCTAAACACACGAGCGCCGCGCCGGCACGCCCTGTGTTCAAGACGTCTACCAACGTCTACTCTCTTATTTTGAGAATACTGCGATCCCACAGAGGGGCGAACGAGGCGCCAAACTTTTGAGAAAACAACGGACCCAGAACTCAGTAAGACGGCTGCGATTTTTCTGGGGACGCGATGGACACACGTGCGCAACCTCCCGTATGTACTATAGACACATGGGAAGACTCCAATTCCGTGAAAACTTTCGACTTTAACAGGGTTCTCTTTTTTATTCCGAGCATAGAAATGTAGACGTCGGATCGACTAATGTAGCACGTTTACGTTTTCTTGTTTGGGACAGCCGTGCTTCCAGATATATGGGAGTAACGTTGTACCACATTTCAAATCCGCCGCTGCACGAAAAATAGCGCTGACGTCGCATTAAAATCGTGGTTGTGTTGCCCTGCTACGCCGAACGCAACAGCTGTCCTAAATTTCTTGCCGTGTAGGGTGACCAGATATCCTGATTTATCATGATATATCCAGATTTTTTATAGCTGTCCTGATTTTCTTATTTTTTTGTGTCATGTCCTGAATTTTCATATTATGGGTTTGAAAATTCAAATTTTTGTAGAAAATTCGTCTTCTTGGCATGATAGTTCCAAATGTTTGGAAGATATTTTTGTACTTCATTGGCTGAAAAATCTTTCTTGGTTGAACATTTTTCTTTTTGGTTTAAAAATTCATGTGTTGTGAAAATTTCATCTTTTCTGGCTAAAAATGCAACTGCATGGTTAAAAACTAATCTTTTTTTATCGACAATTTTCAACTATTTTGTTGTAAATTCGTCTTCGTTGAATAAATTCAATTGTTTATGGTTTCAAATTAAAATCTTTTTTGGTTGAAAATTAATTTCAATGTAAGATGTTATTTTGTCGACCAGGGTAATTAATTAATTTTCTGATGTTGAATTTTGTCGATCTACTGGTCAAATAATTTTCTGGTGAAACGAGAAAACATCTGCCTCAGCCCGGATTTGAACCGGGACCGCCACTTTCTATGAGTGGAGCGTTAACCAATTACGCCACCGAGGACGGCGCAGATAATTTCTCGTTTCTCCTACATCCACAAATGAATCTACGTCTAATTATAACCTGTGGGTTTAGTGACTCATTCTAGTCTGAATAAATTTCACCGAATCTGAATAATTTTAATTCTATTTTTTTGTCTAAATTATTTAATCTAAATTTTTTTTAATTCTAAAAATTAATAATTTTAATAAATAATAAATAATTCAAAATTAGCAACAAAATTAGCAAAAAAGCAACGGCCATACCACGCTAGAAACACCAGTTCCCGTTAGATCACTGAAGTTAAGCAGTGTTGGGCGCGGTTAGTACTTGGATGGGTGACCGTTCACGAATAATACTACTGCGTTGCTGTTGGTGGTCGTGGGTGTGGTGAGCCCACACTTGTAGTTATTTATTACAAGAAACTATCCACCTAGAAACACTACCCGAATCGGGTAGTGTCACGCCTACCCCTAGAGGCTCGCCGAAAGGGAAACGGCTTAATGGTATAAAAAAATCTTCTTTATTTGAAAATTCGACCATTTGGTTGAAAATTCGAACATTTGGAATTTATTTAAGTTTCTTCTTAGCATTTTGTCGAATCTGTTGTTGTTTGTAAAAAAATTACTTCAATTTTTCAAAAAAAAATTCACGTGAAAAAAACTTAAGGGATATCTTGCTTTTAGAAATACCAATAAAGCCAAAAATTTAACCTAAAAATTTGGGGTTTTTGAGAAAATCAAATTTATTATTTTCAGACAAACCGCCGCCATTTTGTTAATTTTAGTTAGTTTTAATTAGTTACTTAGTTTTCTGTTGAATTTTGATCGGTACTGTAAATTAATTTGTAATCGCAACAAAAAACGACATCGCAGCCTTTCCAAGTTGCGCTTGTTTTATTATTCGCATAGATCCGTATTTTCGTTATTAATTATGTGGTTTTTTCAAAGCACGCTTCATGTGTGTAATAAAATCAGTAACAGGCAAAGGGTAAGAAGGGGAAGTTTCTTGAAAGCAGGGTAATAAAGAGGAATTCTTGAAAGGGGGGTGGGGGGCAGGGAGTTGTGGAGAGTGTGTGATGCCTATATTCAGATGTTTTACTTGTAAAATAAATATATTTATTTATATTATATATATATATATATATATATATATATATATATTCTGCCCTGACAAACGCTCCAAGGGAGGTAGAGTCAATTGTCCAAAATGAGAAGTGCCAAATTTTCTGGAACTACGATTTTCGACCAGCGAGACCAAAAAATTGGTCATATACATTCCATTCATCTTACGATAGAGGCTTGACCATGAGTATATTCTTAAATTAAAATCTTTTTTCGAGAATTTATTATTTCAAAGGGCCTTACTTAAACTAAGGAACCCGTACGTGTCAAAATCCATTTTGGTAATAATCTTCGCAGAAATTTAGAACGTTCTAATATAAACCTCAAACGAAAGGGCCAAGAACTTTCTCAACTGGGAAATGACTAATCATGTTTGACATATTCTTTGCTGGATATATGAGGTTTTACTGAAAATTTTATTTGGCGCTTTCCCAAATTTTTGTAAAGTAAGAAGAAAAGTTTCTAAAAAAGATAAAATTTTCAAATCTGGCAGTCTTGAAATGTCAAGCCAAGTCATTCCACTGGCTGGGCTTTTATATTAATATTTTTATATTAACATGAAAATATAAAAACTAATAGTATATATGTATTTATGTGTCTATTATTTATTTTCATGAGGCAGTAAACCTTAAGTTCACCTCTACCTTGATCTATCCGGGAGCAGTGGTTCATTTAAATAATTATTATGTTGATCAAATAATAATCTTTATTCGTGTCATAAAATTCTCACTTCTGATGGTTACAGGTTTCTATAAAAGTGATGTGTATAGACGTGTGATGTGATAGAGTAGATGTGTAGATGTGTGCTATGTAGATGTGTAGATGCGTGATGAGATAGAGGTGTTATCAAAGTTATCAAAGTTATTATCAAAGTTATGGCAAAGGGGTCAAAGAAGGAACAAGTAGTTAATGAAGGATTGAACAAGTTTGATAGAAGTTAAGTGGTAAGATAAAGCTTAGGTCAGCCGACGTGATTTAGTCTCCCAGTAGTGAAACTTCCGCTCCAGCCGAAAATGTCCAAGTAGTACAAGACTGAATGGAGGTTGATAAGGAACAGAGAACGGTGGTAGGATTAGTTCCTCTCACGTCTGTTTAATCTTGCACATAGCATTTTCAAACTCATTCGAATACTCAGTGAATGTAATAGATTAATTATAAAATCAAAAATTCGAAAATTCCCCGTTCGGACTCAAATTTCGGTAAAGTGTAAGTGAAAAGTTGAGAATGTTTGAAATTATGTAGTTTAAGCCGTTGAACTACCCTTAATATACTAAAGCACTCAGACACAAATTATAGGCCTGGTGACACACGTTTCAGCTCAACCTCTAAAAGCTACCCTTATAATATTCAAACCGAAAAATATTTTTAATTAATTAAAATTCTGAACATTAAAAATTGAAAAGCGCCAAACATCGTTTTTTATGACCCGAATTACAGAGCTGGTGAGAAATTTCAGCCTCACCCCGAAAAACTATCCCTAATGTATTCAAACTAAAAAATATTATTTTTTTTTTGCCAAATAAGATCCGGGAGGCTCAGACATGAACCGTTTTCGGAATTCGAAAACGAAATAAATATTATTTCTGGCCCTAATTGGCGGACAGAAACCGGATAATGTCGGGTCAACTTTGTAAGCGGTTTCTTTATGAATGCGCCTTCATCTTGATCTGTTCAAGGTCTCTAAAAGAACACTTATAGGTGTCTACAGGTTTCTATTGGAGCTCAAGTTCTAAAAGACATCAAATTTTATCCAAGCCGCAACTATAGTGAACCCCAGAACCCTAGTGAACACAGAAAAATATTACGTCGTTATTGTCTGTTTTTCAAAAGGGAAATATATTTCGTTTTATTCGCGAAAAATAACTGAAAATAAACAAATCAAATTCTTGAAAAAACGACACATGATACAATAAAATATTTAATAACAAAATTATTCAATTAAAAAACGTCTAGAATATTTGTTTCCTGGCCATGTTTCGATAAATCACGTACCTTTCGTTTTATTCATGAAAAAACCATAAAAAATAAGAAGATTTAATTTATGGAAAAATGACATTTTATGTTCTAACAAAATTTTCAAATTTAGGTAAGAATCATTCATTTATTCTCACCTAAGTGTTAATACAAGCATAGAAATGTATACCTTATAATTGATAAAATTTCCCGGTATAGGTAATACAATTTTAAAAAATGTTAATAAAAGTAGAGATAAATTGGAAAATTTAGAGACGCATGGGGCCGTCTATATACCACGTGGCCAGTATGGGATGGGGAGCTAGGGTACAGAAAAAGTCCACGATTTGGCCAAAGTCCACGTGGACGCGCGATCTCCTGAATCTGCGAACTTCTTTTCAAAAAAAAATGTGAAAAACTAAGAATATTTGCAGAGGATTTTTGTTTGGACTTCCTCCCTTATATCATTAAGCTTCTGTTTCCGAGAAAATCTAAATTTACAGCCAATTCACCGCTCCCTTTGGTTGTTCTTCTTTTTAAACACCAAGAATATCCATATTTTTATCGAATATAGAATAAGTCCACATGGACAAAGAAGCCAGACAGGGGGGGGGGGGTCAAAATTCCAAGTTTGCCCACAAGAGGGAGGGGTCATGAAGTGTTGAAAAATTGCCCACGTGGTATATGGACAGCATACAAAAATAATTGATGGTCTCTTTAATTAGTCTTTCAGTTCTTCTTGAGTTAGAATTAATAATTCGAGAAAACTTTTGTTGTGGAGAGTATTTTTCTCCAATGATCCAAACACAACTTGTTGGCAACGACTCGTATACAGAAAGTTCTCAATATCAAAGCTCTTCAAAAAAAGTTTTATAAATTATTTCGGTGTCTGGAAGATAGTTTCCATGGCAAATTAAGCTCTGAAAATATATACTGTGGTTCAAAACAAGAAGGCAGTAAGTACTTTTGGGATTTCTCATCAGATTTGCAATTGTTTCCTATTTAAATATATGGGAAATAAATGCGAATCGGGGGGCTAAATCCCAAATGTAGTTACCGCGTTCTTGTTTGCGCGGTCATATATTGGCGTAGACAAAATGGATAAGAGCTTAGGGCGATTTCTTTGGTACGACATTCGTAATCTGACATTTAAATTACTCGAGGAACTGAGAGACGAATCCTTGGATCGGTTTTCAGCTGATTGGCTATCTATGAGGGCTGGGAATCCTCTCGAGAGAACTGCATCAAGTTTTATTCAATTCACTGTCGCACTGCGGCAAATCGAGTGTCCGATCTCGAATACATCAAATTTATTAGGCAATAGAATCTGTATTTTCCAACCTGAGCATAATTCCAAGGTCGAAAGTCCTTATCAGCGAAAACGCTGACTCTTGAAACAACTTTGAAGTCTAATCATCTATATTTTAAAAATCACTTTAGATTTTCCCGAGTCTAAAATTAGCACTCGTAATCAATTTATGTTTTTACGTGTAGAATATATTATTTTTACGCTACATAATACTAGATAATACATATCGCAATATGTAATATTATCTTAAAATCATATTATTCACATGTCTTCTTTTTGCGTGAAATTACAAATTTTAGAGACATTTTAAAAAGCCTTAAGTTCCTGTTTACGTAATTCTTCAGCAATTTTTTTTATTACATACTCATGCTTTTAAATTTCAATTACACGCACCCTAAATGTAAATATTGGTCAAAAGAAAGCTGCTAATTTCCTTAGAGAAAATTTCAACTACTTAACTTTTTTGTTAGTACTTCTCAAGTATTCACAAAATCTTTAGTCGAAAATGATTATCAATTAGTAGAACTGAGCCGCTGGATTCTGTAAGGGCATATCAAATTCACATGGTCGTTCCGGTTGGCCCCTGATGTCTATAAAATCGATTTTAAAAATTAAATTTTCGAAACATATATCATTGTAGGAAATTTCATGGCGAATCTTTTATCCTCTTACAAAAAAGTTGTATCTTTGACTGTTTCTGAAAGAAAGTGAAAAAACTGGATTTTGTAAAAAAAAAAAATTTAATAAATATTTTGACTTCAACTCGCTCTAAAAGACAAAGTTCTGAATATTTTTACATGAAAATTGGAGGAGTTATGCTTCAATCTGTTTTAAAGATGATACGCCCATTCAAACTTTTCTAATTTGTTACACAAAAAAACTGTTAATTTTTTGGCCAAGCAGTATCAAAATAATGTTACGCAACTGTCAAACGCTTTGTTTATCGAGGGAATTTTGAGTAAGCCCAACCTTCCAGCGAAAGAAATGTTCATTAGGATATAATGAAGTTTTCTGGAAAGTATTACTTCAATAGAATCAATCGTTAAAAAAATACGAGCATTCAAACAGCGCGTCAAAGAGAGACCGAGCGCGTGAGAGGTGAGAATACTTCGACGCCTCGACCACACCGCCGCACATTGGGGTGAAATCGGAAATCGAGGTTCAAAATGACATTTAGAACGCAATTTTGCACCGATTTTAGTTTTCTTTTTTTTTTGAATAACTCGGTACTAAATTCTTAAAAAAATGGTAAGAGTAGATTTTTCATTTTTTTGTTCATTTAATTTTTATCTTAATGCAAACAACGGAAAAAATGTCGATTTTTTTAATTTTATTTTTTATCTTCTAGATAAAATTTTTCTAATACGTCTTGCCCCTTGAGTTTGATGCACAATAGTATGGGCAAGATAAAAAAATTGTTAACCTGCATAGCTAATTGTTATAAACAAATTGTGTTAACAAATAATCAACATTAGAGGTCACTCGCTTTTAAAATATATTTCTGCCCTGCAATCGCTAGATTTTATCGTTAGAATGATGCGTGGACATGAAAATGTAAGATTACTTGTTATTACCTTGCTGAAATTACATTGTCAACGATTTTTTCTAAAAAAAAAGTTTCTAACCCATCAATATTTGTTCATTTTATAAACAAATTATACAAACAAATGTACATTTTTGGTGTTTTTAAGCGAAAGGAAATAATTTTTTCTTCTGACCTGGCTGAAATTACATTGCAAATCGGTGCAAAATTGCGTTCTAAATGTCATTTTGAACCTCGATTTCCGATTTCACCCCACTGTGAACCGTTCTGTCGTAGCCGCTAGGACATAATGTTTTCTAACTATTCTGGATATGAAAAAATGCCCCAAAAAATGTAGTACTCACATAAACAAAGTGATAAACAAAGTGATCGAAAATTCTTTCTCCTAACAGATACGACAGGACGGCGGTGTGGTCGAGGCGTCGAAGTATTGTCATCTCTCACGCGCTCGATCTCTCTTTGACGCGCTGTTTGAATGCTCGTATTTTTTAAAGATTCATTCTATTGAAGTAATACTTTTCAGAAAACTTCATTATACCCTAATGAAGATTTCTTCCGCTGGAAGGTTGGGCTTACTCAAAATTCCCTCGATAAACGAAGCGTTTGAAAGTTGCGTAATATTATTTTGATACTGCTTGCCAAAAAAATTAACAGTTTTCTTGTGTAACAAATTAGAAAAGTTTAAATGGGCGTATCATCTTTAAAACAGTTTGAAGCATAACTCCTGATCGACCCCTAACTGAGGGGTCGTGGTCCTAGCTTCCAAGGCCTACATTTGAACTGTCTTATGAGACGGCTTGTGTGCCTATGAGATATTCTCTCAATACGTCGATGGCAAGACGGTCGTGTATCTATGGCCCTGGTTACACCGGTGAGTCTACAGTAGGCCGGTTTACAATAAGCTAGCTCAACTACGAGAGTGGCTCAGTTTCGCGTCGCTTCAAAAGCATTTTCGGCAGTGGCTCTCTGTCGAACACGTGAAGTTCTGCGGCTTCTGCGCCGACGCGAATCTGGCCACTCTAATTTAAGCTAGCTTATTGTAAGCCGGCCTACTGTAGGCTCGCCGGTGTAACCAGGACCTATAAGATACCGGCGAGAGACTGAGCCCCATGTATTATCCTGACTACTACCTCGAATCAAGCATGATAATCCTTCTGGGATTCACTCGTAGTCTGCAGTAGTCTGGTCGAGGCTAAGACTTCTTGTTGACTATATTCACTCATTTATATTGCATTCAAAAAAGAGACAAATGACACTCGCTCGTAGTGATTGGCGTTTATCCAACCATGGTGGGATCACGCAGAGTCTGAAGTAGTCCAGAAGTAGTCGGCTATCTGACTCCCTGGATACTCAGTGCATAGCTCCTCGGATACCGGTCATGGGAGGTCAGAATTTAAGCGGATCGCTCGCAGCGTCTGCTTCGCATTCATGAAAAATTGCTTTTTCAAGTAGGTTTGGACAAAAAAATATTTGTCAGCTCATAAGGCAAGGTTTTTTTTGGCTCAACAATGATCGAATTGGTTATTGGCACAAAAAAAGTTTGCTTCCACAAATATCGATATCGATTGAAGGATAAACATAGTGTCAACTGATTCACGCAACCATAACACTTATCTGGCGGCGAATAAATTTGATTTTTGCGGGGATATGTTTCAACCTCCATTATACTGGCAACATTAAGATCCATTTGCAGTTCCTTCTGCAACATAATCAAACATTTGACATAATATAACTTTATTTTATATACCTCAACTGCAGTTCTATTTCCTCCTGTTGGAGAGAAAATTGCTTTTCCCTTCCTTTACGCAAAGAAATGAAATTACTTTCCAAGTTCTACACTTGCTTCGCGAAACCAAACTTTCTAACGGTAAAACTGTTTCATCAAGTCATGAAAATTGTATTCTACTACTGAAAAAATCCAGTTAAAGTAAGTAAAATGTGAATTTAAATATGAGCATACCGAAAATTCCAATTATTTAGTCGTATAGACGGAATAGTAGACGCTTTGAAAGAGTCTTTCAAAGAACTATTGGGAGGCGAAAATATCGGACAACAAAACTGCGACATAGAAGATAATGCATTAGAAAACCCAATTGAAAAAGTCTGTGTCACTGAGGTCAGAGATATAATTAAGAACTTGAAAAACGGTAAGGCTGCGGGTATAGACAATATTAGCGCTGAAATGCTTAAATACGGTGGCGAGTACATACCTCACAGGTTGTGCGAATTAATAAATTTATGTATCGAAACGGGAGAAGTCCCAGACGATTGGAGAAAAGCGATTATCGTACCAATATACAAAAGAAAAGGAGATAAAAGCAACTGCAGTAATTACAGAGGTATCAGCCTACTAAGTACCGTAAGTAAAATATACTCAAAAATACTTATCCGTAGGGTAATGGAAATTACAGAAGAGAAAATATGGGAAGTCCAAAGTGGATTTATGCCAGGAAGATCATGTACGGATCAGATATTTAGCCTAAGACAGGTCGCAGAATAAAGTTTGAGAGTAGGAAAGAAAGTCTTCTGTGCATTTATCGATCTAGAAAAAGCATTCGACACGGTAAATAGAAGTAAACTTTGGGAAGTCCTTAAAGAGTATGGAGTGAATGGAGGGCTCCTACAAGTAATAAAAACAATATATAAAGGTAGTAAAGCGAGTGTAAGGGTAAATGGGAAAAAGAGTGAATGGTTCGATATTATGCAAGGCGTGAAACAAGGATGCGTTATGTCCTCGTGGCTATTTATCATATTCATGGATAAGTGTCTTAGAACTGCCCTCTTAGACGAAAAAGGTGTAGATCTCGAAACCGTCAAGGTACGTGGGTTGGCTTTCGCGGATGACAAGATTGTTATGGCAGAATCAGTCGAAGACTTGCAAAGAATGTTGAATAAACTTAATACAAGCATGAAGAAAATGGACCTCAAAATTAACGTGAATAAAACGAAAGTCATGGTGTTTGAGAGAAAAAGTGAGATAACAATATGCAACATAGTCCTAAATGATGAGAAATTAGAACAAGTTGACAAGTACGTATATCTAGGTAGTCTATTCACTAACGACGGAAAAATATATGGGGAATTAGATAGGCGCATAAATAAGGGTAAGCGGTTATCGGTAGAGCAAGGTCCATCCTCACAAATAAAAACATATCAAATAAAGCTAAAATGGCCATACATAACTCTATTTTCGTACCGACTGTACTATACGGTAGCGAGACATGGACCTGTCAAGAAAAGGACAGGAGTAAAATCAACGCGATCGGCATGAAACCTCTGCGCATAATATGCGGGAAAACACTGATGGACAAAGTACGAAACGAGACAATCCTCAAAGAATGTGGTACAGGGGAGACACTAGTTGACATATGGGAAAGAAATCAGCTAAGGTGGTTCGGACATCTTGAAAGAATGAAAGATGAACGACTGACCAAGCAAGTGTATAAAGGTAAAGTAAATGGCAAAATGCCCATAGGTAGACCGCCGAAAGAATGGTTAGAATCTGTGAATGAGACACTAATACGAAGAGACATAAGAAGCCATAGAAACACAAGAGCCTGCATGAAAAAATGCATGGACGTGAATGAAGCTAGAGTAGTATGCCAGGACAGAAATATGTGGCGACAAATAGTTTATAAACAGAGTGACAATAGAGT
>CAKNXH010001081.1:0-71117 GCA_932178445.1 Andricus quercusramuli
TTTTTTTTTGCGACTTCCAAAATCTACATCTTATTTTATATTTATTGAAATATTCGCAAAATTTAAATTATTTTTGAATATGTTTATAGCTTCTTAGAATCTTTCAAAATAATTCAAAGTTTTCATAACAGTGTTTTCAAATCCTTCAAAATTAAAATTGAAATTTTCCCATGAATCTTATAGTCAGTACTTTCATAGTGACAGATTTAGTTGAGTGATTCGGCCAGGCGATTGTAAATTTTCAAATTTTGTGTTTTTTTTTAATTTTTTGTTATGAAGAACGAAATTTTTCTGTGTGTAAAATCTGTGAAATTTTGTTTTACCTTGGAGTGAAAAAATCTCAGTTTTGTTAATTTCTACCT
Source organism: Andricus quercusramuli (assembly GCA_932178445.1). NCBI lineage: Eukaryota > Metazoa > Arthropoda > Insecta > Hymenoptera > Cynipidae > Andricus > Andricus quercusramuli. Next base: position 363 of record CAKNXH010001081.1, read on the forward strand.
AAAGTTGCAACACAAATTGTTTTTTTTTTTGTTTTTTTTTTTCATTTTGTGATGCTCTTCTTAATAAATTAGGGAAATATGTTGATATTTTCAATTTTTAAACACAATAAATGAAGGAAAGAATAAACAGTTTTTTTTTTGCTTCAGGTAGAAATGAACAAAAATGAGTGTTTCGTCATTTGTTGAAATATTAAGTTTCGACGAAAAAAATTTTTCTTTCACATTCTTTTGATTCAAGGTTATTTTCTCCCATACACTTCACCTAAAAGAAGAAAAACAATTTTCTTTCAATTTTTTTCGTAATTTCACAAAGAAACTTTTTAGTGCTACTACTAAGGAATCAGATCATTTTGTGTTTTTTTCGGGCCACCCTAACACTGCATACACTTGGTAAATCAAGATATTTTTTGTCCAGAATTTCATTTTCCTGATCTCTCCGAAAGTGTGAAAAAGCTTACAAATTATTTCCCTGTATTAAGAAATATTTACAATTAAAGTTTTCTCTTTCAATAATAATGCTTAGAAACATTCAAAAATAAATGTTGGCATGAAATAAAATTAATTACTTGGAAATTTTGATAACACAATTGATGGTGCAGGAAATGTGTAATATTTATTAATGGATGAACAAATTGAAATGTGCCACTGGAAGTGATTTTTGTGTGATTTCCCAGATCAGTCATCAATTATTTATTTTAATTATCAATTCCACATAAAGATTCTAATTTCATTTATTTCCCAAAAAAGCTTGTTCGAGACCATCCAGACGCTTTTTTGGGCTGTTTTCGGATTGGTAGATCTGGAAAGTTTCGAATTAGATGGCATCAAAATCTTCACTCGATTTTGGGGGATGCTCATGTTTGGAACCTATTCCGTAATCAACATCGTTGTCTTGCTAAATCTCCTTATTGCAATGATGAATCACTCCTACCAGCTAATTTCGGTATTATGAACAATTTCACTCCTTTATTTGCTAGAAACTGGTTTTTCCAGAAATTCAAATACTAATTTCAAAGTATATCAGAAACAAGGATAGAACCTAATACAAAAGATATGCCCCATCTTCACAAAACATTTTTAAAATCTTGTTTACCATATTTTTATACAATTTCATTTCAGATTCATTTCAAAAAAAAATACCAATCATTCTACAGCACTATATATAAAGTTTATACATTCCTATAAGATGGAACTCACACATAAAGAAATTTGCAAGGAATTTTTAAAACTGTTTTGAGATCTGACGAGGGAAACCAGCTGTGTTTCCGAAACGTAATCGATTCGTATTTTTATTTAAACAAAATTTAAACTATTAGTCTGGAAGATGTCGTTTTTATTAGGTTCTATCCTAAGTTTCTGAATAATAAATTTTCCCAGACGTAAAAAAAAGAAATTGTATTCTTCTGATAAATTGAATTTCAAAGTAAATATTTATCATAACTAAAACAGTATTCAAGAAATTGATTAATTGACTTTTAAAGGAACGGGCCGACGTCGAGTGGAAATTCGCAAGAAGTAAACTTTGGATCAGTTATTTTGAGGAAGGTGGAACTGTACCACCACCCTTCAACATAATTCCTACGCCAAAAAGTGCCGGATACATCCTAATGTGGATTTATAAAAAACTCTGTGGCCACAGTAGAGCAGCGAAAAAGGAACACATGCGAACAATCAGGGTAAGGATTGCGTTTTTTTATTATCCAGAAAAAAATCGAAAACTGTGGAGGAAGAAAATGATCGACAACGTTTTTCTTTCAGAGAAGAAAAAACATATGGAAAATTCTAAGGATTACAGATCTCATCACAGGAGCAATTCTCTTTTTCCAGAGGAAACAACAGCAGGGATTGAAGCGAGATTACCGGTATCAGGGCATTATGAGGAATCTCGTAAGACGATACGTAACAGTAGAGCAAAGAAAAACTGAGGGCGAGGGAGTGACTGAGGACGATGTCAACGAGATTAAGCAGGACATCAGCGCCTTTCGATGCGAGCTCATCGAGATCCTCAAAAATTCGGGGATGAACACTTCCACGGCATCCGGTGCCACTGGTAAGTTTTAGGAACCTTTTTTTCACTTTTTATTATTATTTTATTCTTTGGAAATGCTAACAGTGAAAGGGATAGTTAATTAATGTACGAGTTGGATAATTTAATAAATTAAAGCTCTCCAGATTTTCTAGAACGACTATCCTAGCATTGGTCATCTGAAAGAACCACTCTTTTTGAGTTGGCCACTAGTTTTAGTGTAAAAACGCGGAAAAATCTCTAGTTCAGTATATTGCTTAAAATTGTTTTGAATTCCTTTCTATTCATTGGAGGCATCTCGAATTTTTTCATTCTTTTGGATTGTTTGGGGGAAGCTTTTAAACTATTCCAGATACTCTTGAATTCTCTGAAATCGTGGAAATTTTATCAAATTCTTAAATATTCTGAATTTCTGGACCATGGTGAATTCCTTTAATTCTCTTCATTCCTTGAATTCTCTAATTCTTCACATTCTCGTGATTCCTTCAATTCCTTGAATTTTCTGAATCCCTTTAGTTTGATTGAATTTGCTGAATTCCTTGAATTTTCTTAATTCCTGAAATTTTGTGGGTTCTTTGAATTTTATAAATTATTATCATTTTCTGAATTATTCTATTTTTCTAAATTTCTTGAATTCCCTGAGATTTCTACATTTCCTGAATTCATTAAATTCTTGCAATTCTCTTCACTCCTACAATTCTCTAAATTCTTCAAAATCGCTTAATTTCTTGAATATCTTATATTTTAAAATTCCTTAAATCTGCTGAAATCCTTCAACTTACGAATTTTTCTAAACTCCCTAAATGCGCTGAATTCTTTGAAAATGCTGCATGACTTTGATGTTCTGAATTCCTTGAATTTTCCGAACTCCTTGAATTAGCTTGATTCTTCGAATTTGCTGGATTCTCTCAATTTCATTAATTATTTGATATTGCTGAATTCCTTTAATTTTCTGAATTCCTGGAATTTTCTGAATTTTCTGAATTCCGAAAATTCCTTGAATTCTTTAATTTTCTAAATTTACTAAATTCCTGCAATTTTCTAATCTCCTGAAATTCTTAATTTCCTAAATTTTCTGAATTTGTTTAATTTGCTGAATTCTTTTTATTTTTTGAACTTTCCAAATTCTTTTAATTTGCTGAATTTCTTGAATTTGATGAATTCTTTTAATGTGCTGAATTCTTTGAATTTGCTGAATTTCTCAAATTTTCTGACTTCCTTCAATTTGTTGACATCGTTCAATCTGCTGAATTCCTTCAATTTGCAAAATTCCTTGCATTTCCTGAATTTTTTGAATTCTCTTATATCTGTTCATTTCGTCAGTTTCATGAATTCTTTCAATTTTCTGAATTTTTTCAATGAGCTGAATTCCTTGAACTTTCTAAATTCCTGGAATTTGCCCAAATCTTCCAATTTTTTGAAGTCTTTTAATATTATGAATTATGTTAATCTTCTGAATTCCTTCAATTTTCAGAATTACGGAAATTCCTTAAAGTCTATAATTTTCTTAACTCTGGCGAATTATAGAATAGAATTCATTAAATCCCTGAAATTCTGCAAATTCCCCTAATTCTTTGAATTCCTTAAATTTTCTGCATTTCTTCAATTTGCGGAATTCTTTCCATCTTCTAAACTTCCTAAATTCTTTCAATACACAGAATTTCTTCAATGTGCTAAACCCTTTGAATTTGCTGAATTTTCTGAATTCCTTGAATTTGTTGAATTCTTGAAATTGACTGAATTACTTCAATTTGCTGAATTCATCTAATTTGCTGAATTCCTTGAATTTCCTGTGTTTCGTAAATTCTCGGAATTTCTTGTATTATCTCATATCTGTTCATTCCGTCAATTTCACGAATTCTTTCAATTTGCTGAATTTCTTCAATGTGTTCAATTCCTTGAACTTTCTACATTCCTGAAACTTGACTTACTTTTTGCATTTGCTGAATTTCTTTTATTTCCTGAATTCCCTATATTGTATGAATTCCTTAAATTTCCTGAATTTCTTGAATTCTCTAAAATCCGTTAATTCCTTAAATTTCCTAAATTCTTCTAATTTGTTGCATTGTCTGAATTTTTTCAATTAGCTGAATTCCTCAATCTTTCTGAATTCCTGGAATATGTCTAAATTTTCCAATTTTTTTAAGTCTTTTAATATGAAGAATTATGTGAATTTTCTGAATTTCTTGAATTTGCTGAATTTCTCGAATTTCCTGTATTTCTTAAATTCTCCGAATTTCTTGAATGCTCTGAATTCCGTTAATTCCTTCAATCTCCTGAATTCTTTAAATTCGCTGAATTTTCTAAATTTCTTCAATGTGTTGAATTCGTTGAATTTGGTGAATTCCTGGTATTTTCTGAATTTCTTGAATTTTCTGAAATCTGTTAATTTCTTCAGTTCCTCAAATTCTCGCATTTTGCTGAATGTCTTGGATTTCTCCATTATGCTATATTCCTTGAACTTTCTGAATTCCTAGAATTTGCCCAATTCTTCGAAATTGTTGAATTCTTTGAATTTGCTGAAATTCTCGAATTTTATGAATTCCTTTAATTTGCTGATATCTTTCAATCTGCAGAATTCCATCAATTTGCTAAATTCCTTAAATTTCCTGAATTTCTTGAATTCTCTTATATCTGTTCATTCCGTCAATTTCATGAATTCTTTCTATTTGCTGAATTTCTTCAATGTGTTGAATTTCTTCAAAGTGTTCCTAAATTCCTGGAATATGCCTAAATCTTCCAATTTTTTGAAGTCTTTTAATATTATGAATTATGTGAATTTTCTGAATTCCCTGAATTTGCTGAATTTTCTGAATTTCTTGAATTTGTTGAATTCTTGGAATTTACTGAATTACTTCAATTTGCTGAATTCATTCAATTTGCTGAATTCCTTGAATTTCCTGTATTTCTTAAATTCTCCGAATTTCTTGAATGCTCTAAAATCCGTTAATTCCTTAAATCTCCTGAAATCTTTAAATTCGCTGAATTTTCGGAATTTCTTCAATGTGTTGAATTCGTTGAATTTGCTGCATTCCTGGTATTTTCTGAATTTCTTGAATTTTCTGAAATCTGTTAATTTCTTCAGTTCCTTGAATTCACGCAGTTTGCTGAATTTCTTGAATTTCTTTACTATGCTATATTCCTTGAACTTTCTGAATTCCTGGAATTTGCCCAATTCTTCGAAATGGTTGAATTCTTAGAATTTTCTGAATTCCTTCAATGTGCTAAATTCCTTGAATCCGCTCAATCCTTTGAATTCCCGAAAATCCTCTAATTCTTTGAATTTCTCAAATTTTCGGAATTAATTGAATTTGCGGAACTTCTTCAATTTGGTGATTTCCCAAAATTTGCTGAATTCCTTTCATTTTTTGAACTTTTTGAATTTTTTCAATGCGATCAATTCTTCGAATTTTTTAAATTGTTTGAATCTACTTAATTGTTTGAATTTGCTGAATTGCTCGAATTTGCCAAATTCTATAAGTTCCCAAAGTTCTTAGAATTTGCTGACTTTTTTGAAATTACTGAATTCTTTGAATTTTCTGAATTCCTTGAATTTGTTGAATTCCTTGAATTTGTCGAATTCTTCGAATCTGCTGATTTCTTTTAATATTCTGAATCCTTAATGCTTTCAATTGTCTGACTTCCTTCAAGTATTCCACGAAGTCAGATCATTTAGGGAATTCCAAGTATTTGAGGATTTGGATAATTCAGACGATTAAAAAAAAATGAAAAGCAGCGAAAATCATCAGTTCAACCTGCATCATATGAGAGTATTTGGAGGAATTCTGAAAATTCATGGAATTCGGAGTGATTCAGAAAATTTCAAGGAGTTAAAAGAGTTCAAAATAATTAAAAGGAACACATATAATTTTAAGAACTCACAAGAGTTCACAGGAATTCAATATTACTTCAGAGTAATTCAATTGTATTCAAGGAATTCAAGTGAATTTATAGGATACAGAATATTTTTTTCAATCATCGAGAAATTTGGAAAAGTGTAAATCAAGAAATTTTCGAAAAAATCTGGTGAGATTCCTAATAATTTTCAACAGAATTCTTTAGAATACAATTTTCAGGGAAGTTCCAGAAAAACTTTCAAAATCCAACCAAATTTTTTGTCGATTCTTTACTTCATAACCGAGAAGTACACTGGAAATCTGGTTGGAATTTTCTCTCAGTTTTTAATTGTTTCCGGGATATTATATACCATTAGGAATAAATGGATAGAATTCGGCAGAAAATAAAAACTTGTTTAAAATCTCGCAGTTTTTCCAAAGATATATTAAGTAGTACAGCACTTAAATTTCCTTATGTGTATTAATTTCTAGCCTCCTCTTACACATTCAATAAAAACATTTCTCTCCAGTGCATGTGTTGGTACGATTTGCTGCCTCGTCTTGATTTAATTTATTTATAATTTATTTCTGTTACTCTTCATTTTTTTCGTAGTTCCTTTAGTTCTTCCCTTGGTTTCTGTTTGCCTTGTAGACGGTAGCGTGAAAGAGTTGTCCATAGGTGCTGGTGGCAAGAAGAATCGTCAGAAGGAGCGAAGGCTGATGAAGGGTTTCAATATCGCTTCACAACCCTCTGGAAGTGGACCTCTACCACCAGTTTCAGAATTTGTAGCTTCTCTCGAACAAGCTCAAAGTGACGAACAATCTCACGAGCTGTTTGGAAGTACTCTAAGTGCTATTTTTGGATCTGGTACCACTGCTAAAAAGCATCCTCATCACACCAGCACCAATAGTGTCCCAGGACTTGGAACTGGAGTCAGACCAAGCAGAGACTCAAGACCTGGATCCAGAAAAAGACGCTGGGGGACTATCATCGAAGCTGCTAAAGCTGGAAGAGTTTCCAGACTCATTGGTAATAATAAGACATTATTACTTATTATTTATTAATTGATGTTATGGTTTTTGACCAGAAAAATATTAATTAATATGATGTTAATGTTTTTTGTCTATTTAGTCTAAAATCAATATTTTTTAATATTGATTATCGATTTTAGCAATTGCAAAAAAATCTCTCTTCTGGTCTGATGCTTTAACCAATTAAGCTACGGAGAGACGAAAGGATTTTCTTCACAACTCCAACAAGTTTAATTTCGACGTCATTCAATTTACTTGCAAGATTAAGATTCGATCATTCCAACATGAGAGTGATTTTTTAATAATGGATGTTATGGTTTTTTGACTAGCGAAATAGTAATTAATATGATGGTAATGTTTTTTGTCTACTTGATCTAAAATCAATATTTTTTAAATATCGATTATTAATTTTATAAGGTGTGAAAAGAATCTCTCTACCTCCGCTGGGATTCGAACAGTAGGTCTTTCAGTTTTTGGTCTGATGCTTTAATCAATTTATGCTTCAACCAATACTTTAACCATCTGAAAGTCCTGGTGTTCGAATCCCAGCGGAGCTAGAGGGATTTTTTTCAAAACCCATAAAATTATTAATCAATATTCAAAAAATATTGGTTTGAGACCAAGTAGACAAAAAAATTAACATCATAATAATTACTATTCCGCTCGTCAAAAAAACCATGACATTAATTGATGAAGAATCACTCTTATGCTGGAATGATCAAAAATTAAACTTGCAAGTAAATTGAATGACATCGACGTTCGACATGTGGGAGTTGTGAAGAAAATTTTTTCGTCTCTCCGTAGCTAATTTGGTTAAAGCATTAGACGGAAAATCTGAAAGACCTAGTGTTCGAATCACAGCTGAGCTAGAGAGATTTTTTTCACAACTTATAAAATTAATAATCTGTGTTAAAAAAATATTGATTTGAGACCAAGTAGACAAAAAACATTGACATCATATTAATTACTATTTCGCTCCTCAAAAAAATATAACATAAATTAATAAAGAATCACTTTTATGTTGGAATGATCAAAAATTAATCTTGCAAGTAAATTGAATGACGTCGACGTTCAACTTGTGGGAGTTGTGAAGAAAATCTTTTCGTCTCCCCGTAGCTTAGTTGGTTAAAGCATCAGACCGAAAATCTGAAAAACGTGGTGTTCGAATCACAGCTGAGCTAGAGAGATTTTTTTCACAATTTATAAAATTAATAATCAATATTCAACAAATATTGCTTTCAGATCAAGTAGACAAATAAAATTAACATCATATCAATTACTATTTCGCTGGTCAAAAAACCATAACATCAATTAATAAAGAATCACTCTTATATTGGAATGATCCAAAATTGATCTTGCAAGTAAATTGAATGACGTCAAGATTCAACTTGCAGGAGTTGTGAAGAAAATCTTCTCGTCTCTCCGTAGCTTAGTTGGTTGAACCATCAGACCGGAAATCTGAATGACCTTATGTTCGAATCCCAGCGGAGCTAGACAGATTTGTTTCACAACTTATAAAATTAATAACCAATATTCAAAAAATATTGATTTTAGACCGACTAGATAAAAAACATTAAAATCATATTAATAATATTTCGCTGCTCAAAAAAAACAATAACATCAATTAATAGATAATCAGTCTCATGCTGGAGTGATAAAAAATTAACCTTGCAAGTAAATTGAATGACGTCGACATCCAACTTGTGGGAGTTGTGAAGAAAATCTTCTCTTCTCTCCGTAGCTTATTTGATTGAACCATCAGACCGGAAATCTGAAAGACCTGGTTTTCGAATCACAGCGGAGCTAGAGAGATTTTTTTCATAACTTATAAAATTAATAATCAGTATTAAAAAAAAAAAAAAATTGATTTTAGACCAAGTAGACAAAAAATATTAACATCATATTAATTACTATTTTTCTGATCAAAAAACCATAACATCAATTAATAGAAAATCACTCTCATGTTGGAATGATCAAAAATTAATCTTGCAAGTGAGTTGAATGACGTCGGCATTCAACTTGTGGGAGTTGCGATGAAAATCTTCTCGTCTCTCCGTAGCTTATTTGATTGAACCATCAAACCGGAAATCTGAAAGACCTGTTTCAAATCCCAGCGGAGCTAGAGAGATTTTTTCACAACTTATAATATAAATAATCAATATTCAAAAAATATTGATTTTAGTCCAAGTAGACAAAAAACATTGACATCATATTAATTACTATTTTGCTCGTCAAAAAATCATAACAACAATTAATAAAGAATCACTCTTATGTTGGAATGATCAAAAATTAATCTTGCAAGTAAATTGAATGACGTCGACGTTCAACTTGTTGGACTTGTGAAGAAAATCTTTTCGTCTCTCCGTAGCTTACTTGGTTAAAGCATCAGACCGGAAATCTGAAAAACCTGGTGTTCGAATCACAGCTGAGCTGGAGAGATTTTTTTCACAACTTATAAAATTAATAATCAATATTCAAAAAATATTGATTTTAGACCGAGTAGATAAAAAACATTAACATCATATCAATTACTATTTCGCTGGTCAAAAAACCATAACATCAATTAATAAAGAATCACTCATATGTTGGAATGATCAAAAATTAATCTTGCTAGTAAATCGAATGACGTCAAGATTCAACTTGTGGGAGTTGTGAAGAAAATCTTCTCGTCTCTCCGTAGCTTAGTTGGTTGACCCATCAGACCGGAAATCTGAATGACCTGGTGTTCGAATCCCAGCGGAGCTAGAGAGATTTTTTTACAACTCATGAAATTAATAATCAATATTCATATTCAAAAAATATTGATTTCATACCAAGTATACAAAAAACATTAACATCATATGAATCATCAATTATTATTTTTGATTCTCTCAAAGTAACCACTAAACGGGAAAGTTGGGAAATTTTTCAGATTTTCTTTCACTTTTGCAAGCAATATTAATAGAAATTAATAGAAATCAATCAGAAAAACCAAATATTTTTGTTTGCAAGTTAACTCTTTTTCATTGGGATTATACTAATATATTTTTGGACCAAAATTCATAATGTCGTATATTTAACTGTTATGCTGAAAATTTGTCCTTTTGGATAGGAAATCCATCCTTTCCAATTAAAAATTCATCTTTTGGTAAAAAAGTCATCTTTTTTTGTTGAAAATTCATCGTTTTTTATAAAATTTATTTATTTTGATTTTAAAATACTAATATTATTCTTTTATTTCTAGTTTATCTATTTTGGTGAAGCATTTCACTATTTGGTCGAAAATTTAATTATTTTGTTTAAAAAACATTCTTTTGTTGTTGAAATTTCATCTTTTCTGGTTAATAGTTATCTTTAATTAAGAAGTTTACTATCATATTTTTTGTTTAAAATCCACGTGCTTTGGTTTCAAATTTAATTATTTTTTAGAAATTCAACTTTTTTCGGCAAAGATTCAACTACTTTGTTGAAAGTTTAACCAATTTGTTATAAATTCATTTTGATAGTTGAAAATTCAACAACATTGTTAGAAATGCGTTTTTTCCCCTGAAAATGAGTTTTTTCAAATGAATATTTATAGCTTTTAGTTGGAAATTCAACTATTGAATTTCATACTGAGAATTCTTATTTTTTTGGTGAAATATAAAATTACTTGGATAAACGTTGAATTACTTTTCTTTAATTCATTTCATTGGTTAAAGATTTAACTGTTTTGTGAAATTTCAATTTTTCGTTGAAAATCAATTTTTGTAAAGCAAGTGTCTACGCGTACTGAAAAAATGCAGCTCAATGTTTAGAAATTTCGGTACAAATAGGGTTAATAGTTATTTAGTTTGAATTGAAAAGTTTATTATTATATTTCTCGTTCAGAATTCATATCTTTTGGTAAAAAAATATAATTATTTTGTTGAAAATTCGCTTGTTTTGGGCGAAAATTCAACTACTTGGTTGAAGCTTCAACCACTATGTTAACATTTATTTTATTGATTGAAGATTCAAATACATTGTAAAAATTGTTTTTTTTTAATTGAAAATTATTTTTCTAATAAGAATGAAACTATTCCAATCCTCCTTGAAAATGTATCATTTTTAGTTAACAATTCAACTGCTAACTTTTGCATAGAAAATTCTTAATTTTTGGTTGAAAATTCAACTATAGAGATAAACATCGAATTTACTTGGTTGAAAATTCATTTAGTTGGTTGCAGATTCAAGTATTCGGAAGAGTTTCGTTTATTTTGTTACAAATGAATTTGTTATACTCAAAATTTAACTGTTACATTTTTTGTTGGGAATTCATGCATTTTGTTGCAAGTTCGTATTTTTTTATTAAAAAATTATTCTTTCTGATTGAAAACTCAATTAACAGGTTAAGAGTTTAACTACTTCATAAAAATTTATTTTATTAGTTGTACATTCATCTCTGGTTGGAAATTGAACTATTTCTTTGAACATTCGTTTTTTGGTTGTTAACAAATCTTTTCTATGTACTTCGAATTTAACTATTCCATTTTTGGTTGCAAATTGATCATCTTTAGTTGAAAATTCAACTTGTTTGTTGTAATTTTTTTGTTTCCTTTTAAAAATGCATCATTTTTGGTAGAAATTTGTTCTTTTTAGTTACAAATGCAACTGTTTGGATAAAAATAATGCTCTGTTGATTAAGCATTAAACTATTTTGTTATTTGTCTTTTTTGGTGGAATTCGACTGCTTTCTATTTGAAATTGAAGTCTCTGTTGGTTGGGATTTCAACTGACACATTTTTCGTTGAGAATTCATCTTTTCTTATTGAGAATTTTACTATTTGGTTGAAAATGTGAAAATTTTGGTTGAAAATTCATATTTGTTGCCTGGAAATTATTATTTCTTCTCAAAAATTCAACTTTTTGGCTTGTTGAAAATGCAACTAGGTTTGGTTTTATTTGATTCTTTTTTGTTTGAAAATTTGATCATTTGCTTGAAGATTTATCTTCTTAGGATAAGAATTAAAAGATTTGGTTGAAAATTTTCCTTTATTGTTTACAGTTCATTTCTTTTGCTTAGAAGTTCAACTATTGAGTTGAAAATTGAACTATTTGGTTGAAAAATCAACTATTTGGTTGAAACTTTCTCGCTTGTAGTTAAAAATTGACTTTTGCGCTGCTAAGTTACCTTTTTGGGTTTAAAAGTTAAATCATTTCTGAAACTAGCTAGAAAACGCAACTCTTTTGTTGAAAATTCAGTTTTTGTTTGTTTAAAATTCCACGATTTTGGTGGAAATGCAATATATTTCGACCTTGAAGATCTGAAATTTTTATTTTTCTTCCTGGCACATTCCAATGGAAGATTCGGAGAATTCCGAAAAATGTTCCAGGAACGTTCTCGGAAGTACGTAAATGTCCGTTTATCAAGGAAGGTCGTCAAGGAATTTTCGTGGACTTTTTATACAAATTTTCGAATCATATTAATTTAATTAATTAAATAAACGAATGGAGAACCCTCCCCCAACCTTTCTTAGGAATCTTCCTTGATAGGCAGACATTCACCTACTTCCGGGAACCTCCCTGAAACATTTTTCGGAATTTTCCGAATTTTCCGAATTTTCCACTGGAATGTTCCAGGAATGTTCAGGGAAACTTTTTGTGCTCTCCTGGCAGTGTCGATTAATTCTATATTATGAATAAGCTGGAATTTTTTTTAAGCTTGAGTGACCACCCTTCTTTCTGAAGCATTCAACATCCATTGAATTTCTTCAAACTATTTCGCAATAAAATGATTTATTCCTGCAGGAAGATCACGTTCGGAGGATTCGGTATATTCTCCAGGTTCTGATGATGGAGGAAGTCGATCAGAAGGTTCATCAGATTCCAAATCTTCCTTGGACGTTCCATCTCAGGATTCTCATCCCCATCATCCGCACCACATTCAGCATTCTAATCAGCCAGAAAGCCACAACGTGTTCGGTCAAGGCCTCGGCCCTGCCCTAGCAGCTTTGAAAAAAAAACGAAAAAAATTTTCAGCTTCGAGAGCTTCAACACCTTCAGTGGCAAGTACTGTCAATCCCGTGGAAAATGTTGTGCAGCCAATTGCCTCGGTCTTGGCATCTAGAATGTCAAAATTGCAACTGCAGAGAGCAAGCAGTGTTCCTACTCGAAGTCCTGAGCTTGTTATGCAGTCGATTCCACCTCGATGTCACGAGGTCACTCAGAGCCAGCAACCGAGCTTGGATGCTGCAGAATCCATCAGCACAAATGACCAAGGTGTGTAACATTTTTGGATTTGTGGAATTTCTCTTTTTAAGGCCTCGTGAAAAATTTCATACGGTACTTAAAAATAGAGATTTTCGGGCATACTTCCGAAAAGATCATCCAAGAATATTGATGCAATACTTGGTCGAGAGATTCTCTTTGTATCCCAGTTGCACGTCCCGAAAGCGTTTTTAGCACAGGTTAATATAAAAAGTTATTAACATATTTTGTTTAAAAAAATATTTTCTTTTTAATGGTATGGGAAAATATTTATCTATGATGACAATATTGATCTATGATGAAAATTTTGTATACAAAACTTGTAGTTGTCAAATCAGGAACCTTGGGAATTCGTGAGGAGTTCCAAGGTCCCGGATTTGTTTCCTACATCCTTCTCATCCCTTCTTCAGGTCCACCTTTTGAAATTGATGAATATTTCACTAAATTCAATGTATTTTTTTAAAAATCTTAAATTTGGTTCTTGTAATTTTTTTTGAAAATAAATATTTTAGGAAATAAAAAGTATTTTAAAAGTACGTGTTTCGATGAGATCTATAACTTGTATGCACAGAATTTTTATCTCAGATTAATATTTTTCTAGAGTTTCAAAAAAACTAGTTTGAAAAAAAGTAAAAAATGTTAATAACTTAGTTTATATTTTTCTACGTCAAAATTTCTTTTGGGACTTCCAACTCTATTGCAAGAAGAATCCCTAAGCTTAGGCAGCTAAGTTTCATGTAAATATTTTTGGTTGAACTTTTCGGAAGTATACACAGATTTTTATAGCTTAATTACTAACATTCGCACAGCTTTGGCCGTTAACGTGGTAAATCACTTTTCTAAAATGTCGGTGTTTTTTTATATTTTCATGGACAAAAACCCTTTTATCTAATTATATTTTCTCTTCATCCTATGCACAATTTTATTGAAGGCCTGTATTCTATAGCCGCCTGTAAAATTCATAATAAATTTCGCCTATAAAAACAAGTTTTAAACGTTAGTTTCAAAAGTACATGATTATTCTTATAGGAAATTCAGTCACACATTCTATTTTTCCTGTATAAAAAAAGTTGCAGCTTCTGGAAAAGTCCGAATAATAAAAAACCAGTGAAGGTTTTTTCCAATGGGAGGGAGGTCCGGAAAATCCTAAAAATCCTTACTTGATAAGAAAAGGGCGAGGGGGGGTTGAAATAATTTTTTATGTAAGTTTCCTCTGTTCAATTTTTTTTTAAATTTTAGTAATGAACACCTGTTTTCGGCGCGATTATTCTACTGAAAATTTTATAAATCCCTGAATATGCTTTTAAACTATGTGAAAATTCATTTATATTCTGTCCAGTTCCATGGATTTTGTAGATAATTTCCTGAAATTCCATTGGAACAATTATGCTTCCTAAAAATCCCTTGAAACCCTTTAAAATTGTACAAATCCTTTAAATCGCTTGAAATATTTCAAATCCCATGAAAATTCATAGTAATCCTTAAAAATTTGTGAAGTTTCCTTAAAATCTCTTAAAAACGGTTAAAATCCTTGAAATTCCATGAAATATTCCGAAATCTCTTAAACTCCTTAAAATTCTTTGAAAATTCATTAAAATCTTTAAAATCCGTTAGAATCTTTCCAAATATCTTCAAATTTCTTACAATGCATTGAAATCTTTTAAAATTGATTGAAATTTGTCACAATTCCTTAAAATCCTCCATATTCTTCGAAAATCCTTCAAAATGCCGTTAAATCTTTTGAAAATTCAAGAAATCCTTCAAAATCCGTGAAACTTTTAAAATCATCAAAATCCTTGGAATTCTCATAAAATTATCGAAACCCTTTGGAAGCTCTTGAAATCTGTTAAAATCCTTTGAAATCATTGCAATTATTTTGATATTTTTTTTAATTCCTTCAAATTTCTTCAATTCTTTGAAATCTGATTAAAATCTCCTGATATCCTTCGAAATTCGTAAAAATAATTTATTATCTTGAAAATTTAACCATATCGTTGAAAATCGTTTTTTTTTTATTGAAAATTATTTTTTTTTTTTTGTTTCAATTGAAAATTCAAGTATTCCAGTTGAAGATTCTTCATTTTAGTTGAAAATTCATTCCTTGATTACAAATTTCACTATTTTGTTGAATATTCTATTTTTTGTAGAAGATTTATTTTTCAATTAAAATTGTAAATATTTCATTTTTGGTTGAAAATTAATCTTTTTTAGTTGGAAATTTAACTACTTGGTTGAAAGTCGAACTACTTTGTTGAAAATTAATTTCTCTGGTTGAAGATTCTTGACTTCAGCTGAAAAAAATTGCTTGAAAATTCGGTGACATTGGTTGAAAATTAACTTTTCTAACTGAAAAAATAACTTATACAATTTTCATCGTAAGTTTATATTTTTTAATTGAAAATTCGAATAGTGGGTTGAAAATTCATCTATTCCGTTAAATATGTGCCGTTTGTCGTAGAAAATTTATCTTTTTGGTTGAAAATTCAACTGCTTGGTTAATATTCGAACTACTTGTTAACAATTCATGTTTTGGTTTTTTTTGTTTTTGTTAAATATTCCACTCTTTAGTTGAAAATTTAATTATTTTGTTAAAAATTCGTTGTTTTTGGTTGAAAATTTATTTTTAATATGTAGATTCAACTATTCCAGTCGAAGATTCTTCATTTTAGTTAAAAAATTCATCTCCTTGCTTAAAAATTTAACTTTTTTTTATTAATATTCGATATTTTTGTAAACAATTCATTTTTTCACGATGGAAATGTAGGTGCTCTATTTCGGTTGAAAATTCATATTTTTCAGTTAAAAATTCAACTTTTTGGATGAAGAGTTATCTTTTCAGTTGAAAATTCAACTGCCTGGTTAAAAATTCATGTATTATTTTTTAATTCGTTTTTTTTTTTGTAGAAAATTAATCTTCTCGGTTAAAAACTTATATTTTTGGTTGAAAGTTTAACCATTTTGTTAGAAATTAATCTACTTTGCAAAAAACTAATCTTCTCGGTTAGAAAATTCAAGGATTTGGTTGAAAATTAACATTTTTTTTCGAAAAAAAACAAATTTGTTGAAAAGTATCCTTTTTGTTTGAAAATGTAAAAGATTGTATTAAAAATTCGTCTTTTTGGTTGACTTCAACTGGGTTTTTATTAAGAATTAAAATTTGTTTGAAAATGTTTAATCATTTTGGTCTAACAAAAAAAGATGCGCCATTAAGTTTCCTATAAGTATATGTACTTTTGAAATTAAAATCTGGTCCCTCAATTAATGGGTCTTCTTAAATATTTATTTTATAATAATAATGATAATGTTTGAAATACTGTTTTTATTATTATTCTGAAATATTATAAATAATTTAGGAATCTTAACAGAATAACTTTATGAAGTTTAAGCATGGCTTTTTTTATGTTTCGATGCGTCTAGTGAAATAATAGTCGGTAAAAGTGTGATTTAAATAATTAAAATAAGCTATTATATAATAATAAATTTTCGAATTATTCCATCAACAATTCATGTTCAAGGAGTATTCTCCTCTGAGTATACGTTAACGTCTATTCAGGAATATTTAATTATCTTGAAGTAAATTAGGTTGAGTCCCTTGTGCTCGGCAGTTTAACTTAACATTCCTAGAGAATTAATTAAAACATGAAAGCTGTGGATAAAGAAGATGCTGACTGTATTAACTTGACAAGATTGTTCAGACAAATTTCATAATGAACATGAATTTTTGAATTTCAAATTTTTAAGTACATACTCTAATGAATTTATAAAAGAAAACAATTTATATCAAATTTAAATGTTCTGATTGTCTTGATTATATGAACATTTCTGCTGTTATTTAAAAATATTTTTGATTTCCTTTTCGTTAATATCTGCTTTTCTTCAATCTACTCTGAAGCAGGATTGCGTATTTTAAATAAATCATTACTTGCTTTTTTACATGAAATAATAAGAATAATTAATGTATGAATAATTATATATGATTATGCTTATACCTATTCATAGTTATTCATATTATATATAAAATGATTCGATTTTTTGAAAATTTAAGTCAAAAAATGAAGTTTGACCCCTACATGAATCGATCTTCATGTTTAAATGATTTTTTTGTATTCGTAACAGAAATCAAATACAAAATTATTGGGAGCATTGTTTAGGACATCTATGAAAGTTACGAAAACATTTTTTTTTTAATTCTTGACATCTGCAAATAATTAAAATTATTACTTTTTGTAATAGAGGTTTCCATTTGCCATAATTTTTTTAGCATGATATTGCTGGAAGGCAATTTTCCCAAGGAATCGTCATTGTCAAATATTTGTATTACAAAAGTGAGATTTTTCGTGCCCTAATAGCAATTACATATTTTTTCAAATGCTTCTTCTTGCGGAAAAAATATTTTTCTGTAAACAAGCTTATCGTGTCAAAACATTTGTGAATTGAGAACTCTTAAAATTTTGTTGCCACCAAATTTATCCAATTATGATCTATATGTTGAATAATTGTTGAAAATATTTTTTATTGATATATTTAGCGCCCTGGTTTTACCACAATGTGTGAGGATGATCTCGATATGTGAAAAAAAATCAAGAGAGCAAAATTGTTTCTTAGAGAAATTGGTAAAAAGTACCGCCTTACTATTTTTAATCCCACTTTATTCCTGTGAATAGTTAATTTTTCAATCTTGTAAGTTAAAAATGCTTTTTTTTATAGTTTTATACAAGAGAAAATATGAAAATAGATAGAGTTTGATTTAAGTAACCTTAATCTAGTTTTCGTATTCATAAGAACCTTATTGTTTAAATATTTTTCCATGATTAAAAGAAAGGTTTTCAGCGAAATTTATAATTATTTTTGAATTTATGAAGATTAGAAATAATTAGACATTCCGCTAAAAAACTTGTTATCATAGACATAAACAAACAATACGATTTTTCAATAAGAAAAAAACTATCTTCAGATTACTATTATCAAGCCTAATTTGTTCTAACATTTTTCTTGTATAAAACTGTGAAACCCCCATTTTTACCTCATAAAATCGAAGAGTCAATTTTTACAAAGAAAAGCAAAGTTTGATTTTGAAGGGTAATTTTGCAACACTTTCTCCAAGGAACAGTTTTTCTATCCTCACTTGTTTTCATATCTCGCTTCGTTTTCGATATTAACTGGAAATTTCGATTTTTCTATAATAAAAATGATTTTTCTCAAAATCTACCGTGACAAATATTTTGTTTTTTATCGGAAAATTCAACCGAATCATGACTTTGGAAGGATGCTACGATTATTGGTAATAATTACAAATGAAACCTTACAGTGATTTTTATACAAGTTTAGTAAATATGTATTTGATTTACACGTTATATTTTCAAGTCATTCAGTAAATTTAATTTTTTTCAATATTTAACAAATTTCATAATTGGGATGCTAAGTAAATTATCTGAAACACAAAAATCATACAGCTAGAAAAGCTTTTTTTAGAATTTATAATGACGATAAATATAAAAGGTATTTATTGACTGATATGAATGTCCCAAACGATGTTGCTAATGATGTTTCATTTATTTGTTGCTACGAATGAAAAATACATTTAAAGATGATCATTTTCCGACTTTTTTTTCAAGGAAAGCCTTTCTAAATTACTCTAGGGCTGGAGGTTGTTATTAACAAACAAAAAATCTAAAATTAGTTTGTAAAATTTCAGGCCTCACAGACTGGTTCCGACCTCCCCTATGTTGCCCTATAATAAGCTATGGTCCCCAAAGTACCCTATTTTCGAGATTTGGTCTGGATAATACCATATGTGCAGTTGATTGTCTAAATTTCAAAGAGAAATTTAATTTTTTTCCAATTCCTCAAAATTGAATAATTTTAAATTGAAATCTTTTGAGCAGATTGTGCAATCTCAAAGTTAGAGCTTACCTGAAAAATCTTTTGAATATCTCAGAAATTTTTACTGATAGGAATACAATAGCAAAATATTAGGAAAAGCTGAGAGGATTAGATAACTCACTTAAGAAATCAAATATTAGGGTTGAAGCTTATTGAATATTGAATTCAATATCACCAAAAAATTACAGATAATTTCCAAATTATACTGTCTACCTATTTTTCCTTTTGTCAGGTTTAACATTTTTTTTAAATGTATCATCATCAGTAGGAAGTCCTGATCTGCTTGAAAAATATCTCAAAGTAAGTTAAAAATTTGTATTCAAAATACGGAAAAATGGCTTTTCAGCATAACCTTGAAAACAGTTTTTTTCGGTTTTGTGATTTTCTCATGGATTTAGATAGCTCAGGTTTTTGGGAATACGGTGAACCAGAAATGTCCACTCTTACCTATTTCTTTAGAATATTGTTTATTAATGTTCATAAATTATTCTTAAAAAAAAAAAATCATGATGTTTTAGAGCAGAAACGTTGATCCAGAATACCCCGTTCGATGGTATCTATTCCTATACAAAATCCACTGTCTTTCATACCAAATTTTGGTGAAAAAGTGGTACCCTACGAGCTTGAAAAAGTACCCTTCATAGCCTATTTTTTATTCCATAGGGTCAGTGAGGCCTGAAATTGTATTTGGCTTTCTACAAACATTTTTGATTACACAATCCTGTTGTCAAGAAACAACTAACGCACTAATCTTTCTCTAAACAACTGCATTATCGTTTGCTGCACTAACGCAATTTTAGATTCTTCCTCGTATTTCGAATGAGCCTACGAGGTGGTGGATGACATTCCAGGTATGTCGGTCAGCACGGTTCCATTAACGCCATCAACAACTGAGGAGAGTGTTACCACTTCCGGTATGTTATCAACGGCACTCAAAAAAAATGGTTCAGCAACACAACTGCAGAGGATTTTGCCAGGCATCGATCCAATCGCTGGACATGACACGACATCCGGTTGGCTTTGATGACGGAACGAGGACATTAAACCTTCAGGTCGCTCCAGTAGCTCATCAGTAGTCAGTAATCGGATTGTCCGATTGACCCTGCGGCTACCAAAATGGTGAGAAAGTTAAGGGATGGGGGTGAATCGAACCTCGTCATCAGTAGACGCACAATGATGCCTTCGTGACAACGTGCTTCGAAGCTGCGCTGTCCATGAAATTACAAAAACTATTCTCCGGTCTGGTGCAGTTCTAGTCACTTTTCTCTTTTCCATATTGACAATTATTATTTAAGTATTCTTTATGTTCTATGTATATTAGGGTGCCAAAAAAGTCAATCATTTGAATTTCGGAAATGCTACCCCATAAGTCTACTTTCTTTTGGTGAGAAAATACTGCTATAAATTTTCTTTTTCCGACATAGGCATGAGAAAGTCGCTTTTTGATGCCTCTTTTCTTCCTGTAAAGTGGCACTTTTTACGGCTTAGTTGGATACTGCTTTGAGAAGACTTTTTATGTCCATTTTGATGAGCAGCCTAGAGTGCTTTCAAGCTGTCGCCATTGCTATAACCTTACTTATTGTCTTTCGTGAATGACAGGCAAGTAAATCAGTATTTGAAATTTCCTAAAAGATTCTGCCATTCATAAATCCTTGATTTTTTCACTTTTTTATACCAATAATGGAAAAAATAATATATGTGGCAGAAGGAGCAGTGAGCTCGCCTTCGACTCCTCTTCGGCTCGCCTACGACCTTATGCGCCTGGCACATAATGAAATTTGACATTTTCATAATCTGACCGCGATTATATCTTGAAAGAAATTTGGTTTTATTATATTCAGCATGTATTCCTCTATGAATAACAAATACTTTTCACAGGTTGAAGAATTTTTCAGCACTATGCTTTTTTCAGCAAAGGCGAGAAATTTAGAAGGTAGCGTCAGAGAAATTCAAAATCACACTTTTTTTGCACCCTAAAGGGTCTCTAAAGGGTCAGGGTGGTTCAAAAATGCATTAATTTGTTTTCAATTTTCATGCTTCACCCATCGAAATTTGTTTTAGACGGCAAAAAGTTAATTCATATTTTTTTTATGAAAAAAATTATATTTAGAGGTACGTATTTCTTGTAAGAAAACAGATGTCTTTGTAAATTTTATTCAGGATCGTCAATACAAGTTTGTACCGAGTTGAGCCTCAAAATATATATTCAAAATTATACATGAAATACGTATCAAAAATTAATTTTAAGTGACACCCCCATTTACAGGATCCCAAAGAACCCCATAAGTGAAAGTTCAGGTTGTCGAGTTTTTGGCGCTAATTATTATTATTTTTTTAATTCATTTTAGTATGAATGGTTTCTATTGAATGGAAAATTACATTTTACTGATAATGGGATTTCCAACTTAATATTTTAAATAATTTGTCATTATTTATAACAATATTTTCTTAGTACAATGCTAAAAAGTAGTGTTTTTACTTAAATTTTTCACTTTTTATCCACTTTTCAATTCAATTGAGCTAGTAATAATTGCAAATCGATCAAGTATTTGTTTAAATAATTTATCATTGTTTATAACTACCTCCTCTTAGAGTAACGCTAGAAATTTGTTGTTTCATCTGAAATTTCCAGCTTTTTGTCAACCTCTTGGTTGTAGTGAGGTCATAATGAATGCAGGTCAATGAAGCATTTGTTTAAACAATTCATGATTTTCAATAAATAGTTTCTCTTAAAGTAATGCTATAAGTTCGCAATTTTTTAGCAATTTTAAACTTTTCTGCGGCTTTTAAGTTATGAAAAAATATTGAATAAACATCAGAGATAATCATTTTGTTAAGTAATCTTTTTCTGTTGTGGTTATTTTTTCTGAAATAAAAAACTATTCATTTACCTCTTATTTCACACCATACTTTATAGCAATTAATCATTTGATTGAGACCCTTTTACTTTATGTATATATGTATATAATCATCGATGGCAACATATTTTCTTGTGAGAAAGGGGAAGGGGGGGGGGGGACTGATAGTAAATCTTCAATTCCAAAATTTTTGTTTCAGACTGTACAATAAACTGTTATTGATGTTCATTTATTATTATTTAATAACTAAAAAGTCAAATAAGAGCTGAAAATTTAAGAAAAAAACGTAAGTTTCTACCATTACTCTAAGAGAGGATAGTTATAAACAATAATAAATTGTTTGAACAATTATATTATTGAAATTGCATCAAGTATCACCTCATTACGTGAAAAGTGGACAAAAAGGTAGAACTTTCGGAAAAACCGCAATTTTCTAGCATAGGAGAAAAAGTTATAAACAATAATAAATTTTTTTTTCATATATTTTTTTTCCTATATTTTTTTTCCTATATTTTTTTCCCTATATTTTTTTCATATATTTTTTTAGGAGATAATAAATAACTTAAACAATTATGTTCATCTAGTGTCATTAATTAATTACCTCACTCTAACTGAAAAGTGGACAAAAAGTGGAACATTTCAGAAGAGACCGAAACTTTTTATAATTATTCTAAGAGAATATAGTTACAAATAATAATAAATTGTTCGAACAATTTCTTTTTATTTAATTAATTGTTGCCTCGTTCTAACTAAAGAATTGAAAATTTCAGAAAAAACCGCGACCTTCTACCTTTATTCTAATCGACAATTGCTATAAACAAGAACAAATTGTTTAACCAATTCATACAGGCATCTAATTATCAGTAGGAATTAATATTTTATGTATTAGAATCAATGAGTACTAAGCGTTCCCAATTTTTCACTTATGAAGATTTTTTGGAACCTATAAAACAGACTTATGTGTACTAAATTCAAAAAGCAATTTTTGATTAGTATCTATTCGCAAATTTAAAAGATATGTATGGGATCAATTCGATACAGCCAATACTAACTTTTTCAATAAAATTTAGAAAAATGTATTTTTTACTATGGAAAATACGTGTTAAACTTCATGGGGCTTGCAAAATCTCTAAATATAATTTTCTTTGCAAAAATTAATACTTTTTTTTATATTTGAACAAATTTGAACAAGCTTGAAGATTCAAGAGAAAAAAATTTGGACCACCCTGATGTGTATAAATATTAGGGTTGTCCAAAAAACTTTATTTCTTATTCTAAAATGGCACTCGTACAAATATAGGATGGAAATGATCTTGAGCGATATTCTAATACTATTTTTGAATTCTGAAGAACTTTAAACTTTATGTAAATAAAATAAGTATTTTAATTTTTCCGTAAAATTGACGTTCGCGAGGTTTAAACATCTTTTAACACTGCAAATAATCAGGGACCATTTTTTGCCTAAGAAAAACAATTCAAAGGGGTGCAATTTCAAAATGAAAAGTACGGTATTTTTCAACTTCTCCGATAAATTTATATCCTATGTTATGTGTTTTTAATTTCAATAAATGCATTTGATTAGAGCTAATTTCGAAGAATTTTTCATATTAGCATATCAATCATGGATCTAAAATAGTTTTATTATTTTGGTACAAAAATTTCCATAATACAAAATCCAATTTTTTTTTTTTTTGCGTTCGAAAGCAACATTAGTTTAATTTTTTATTGGTGTGATCAATGTGGAAGCAAAAACTATAATTTTTCCATAAATGATTGGTGTTTTTGCATTTTGATTCATCAACTTCCTTTGCACGTTTTATAGACTTATATCAAAGATAAAGCATTTTAGAATTAATATTTATGGAAATTTATATAACTTTTTCAGATTTACTTGAAATATTAATGAAAATTCCATGTAAGTTTGTATTTTTCAGAAATTAGACACAAATAAATTGTTATTCCATTTAATTTGAGTTCAATTTTTAAAATAGAATTTTCGAGGATGGAGATTAATCTATTTGATAAACCTCTATAAATAAAATGTAATTATAAATTATACAGTAACTATCAATATAGTTACTGCTACTGCCATAAGAACTTCACTTAGACCGGTAGAAGATAGCAAGATAATAGAGCGAATCAAAAGCTCCAACATTTAGTCAAATAAACTCAAAGGCGATAATTGTAATCGATAGGCCTACTCTCAAGCAGTTTAGCTTTCATTTATTCAATTTTCTAATTAATGTTGCTACTTCACATTAGATTAAAAATCATACCTACAAAATTGGACACATCAAAAAGTCATAATATATGTTGTACGTTCAATTTTGTATTCATTTTCCTATAAAGTTCTAAAATCGAGAATTGGAATAACGTTCTGCTTTTTCATCTGATAGTGAAAACATCAGTATTTGTCATAATTTCAACATTTTTACAATAAAATTTGCCCCAGGGCAGGATTTCTACTCATTTTTATTTTCGGCGCTCTATTTTCTGCAATTTCATTGTATCATTCATAATGCTCTCTATCCTCTTTCATACTCTTCTCTATTATTCTTTATTGGTCAAAAATTGTGTTCAAAAGGTTGAAACCATTTTAGCGTCATAAAAATATGAAATTCCTTAATTTCAGTGTGTGGGTGTTTCTCCATATACAGGTCACTTTTGCTTCCCCGAATATTTATTGATTTTTTTTATTTCGTAAATTTCTTCTTTTTGATAACATTGACCAGAAGCATAAAAGTGATATAGATTGCTCTGAATCGAAGAAAATATTGTACAAGCGTTACGTACGTAAAAAAATGAATTTTTCTTTTTCTCTACTTACAAAAAAAAAGCATTTAAAATTTTATAATTTGTATCAACAACATCAAATATTCAAAAGTCATCAAATGAAAATATTCAAAATTGTAGAATTTTCATTTTCAAATCTTCAAAACTTAACGATTTAAAAAATATATATTTGAAATTGTATACCTTTACAGTATGAATCTTGAATACTGAATAATTCGTAATTCTACATATATTTCCAAAATTCAAAAATTTTCAATTGCAAGTCTTTGAAATTGTGTAACTTGGAATTATAGGTCTTTAAATTGAAGACCTGATAAATTTGTGATACTGAAAATTTGAATTAAAAAATTATGCAAATTTTAGGTTTGACAATTAGAAATTCTGTATTTTTTATGACGTTCATTTAAATTTTCTTCAATTTAGAAGATTTGAAATTGAAAATTCTTGATACTCATGAAATTTTGAGAATTTGTATTCATATATCTTTAAAATTTTATCGTTTCAATTTTAAATCTTCAAAATTGAACTTTTCCAAAAAAATCATTAAAAATTGTAACATTCTCTATTAGCAGAATTAAATATAAATTAAATAAATATTTCGAATAATTAAAATTGAAGAATTTTCCATTGTACATTTTTAAAATTGAACTTCATTATAAGACAAATTTTTCAATATTACCACATTTCAAACTGGCAACATTCCGAGTTCACGAATCTTCAATTTCAAATTATAAAAATGTAAAAATTTGATATAGAAAATCGTTTAAATTTAATAATTAAAAAAAAAACGTTCAAAATCACATATTTTTTAAACATGAAACGTAAATATTGAATAATTTCCAATTCTACATTTTCAAAATTTTAGAACTCGGAACAGTAAATCTTTAAAATTAAAGAATTTTTAGTTTTGCACAATTAAAAATGATGCAAGTTTAAAGTTCGACAAATCATAATTGTGTATGTTTGATGATTTACATGTAAAATTTCTTCAATTTGGAAGATTCAGAATTGATAATTCTTGACTCTTGTCATACTTAAAGAATTTTTATTTATACGTCTTTAAAATTAAAATCTTCAAAATTACCTCATTTTAAACTCTGATCATTTCAAATTAGTGAATCTTCAATTGTAAATTTCAAAAATTGAAAAATTGTTAACTGAAAATCTTTTTATTGTAAGCATTCAAAATTTGACGATAAAAAAAGTTTCAATATTACATATCTTCAAAATATGAAACATGAAAATTAAATAATTTTCGATTCTATGTTTCCAAAATTCATGAATTTTCCATTGTAAAATTTTAAATCTTACAAATTGTCGAAAATTGAACCACAAACTCTGCAAAATTGGAGAGTTTTTAAATTTGAAAATGCACCACTAAAAAATAAGCAATTTTCAAGTTTGCGAATTGAAAATTTTGTAATTTTGATGATTTATTTGAGAAATCACCTTAACTTAGAAGATTTATAATTGAAAGCTCTTGATCCTCGACAAAATTTAAAACTTTTTATTTGTACGTCTTTAAAATCAAATAAGTTTCAATTTTATATTTTCAAAATTGAATTTTTCCAAAAAAAGCATTTAAAATTTCAAAATTTTTTATCACACAAATTAAATATTGGAGAGCTTTTGATTTCAAATGTTCAAAATTGAAGAATTGTCCATTTCAATTCTTCAAAATTTAACTATACCAACAATCGTTTAAAGTTGCTTACCTTTAAAATATAAATCATGAAAATTGAATAAAATTTCAATTCTATATTTTAAAAATCCATGAATTTTTAATTGTAACTCTTCAAAATGGTAGAGGCATGAACAATGAATCTTTAAAATTAGAGAGTTTTTAATGTTGCAAATTTACAATTCAAAATTATGTACGTTTTATGTTTGATCCATTTTGAATCTTCACATTTTATTATTGCTCAATTTTGAATATTCCAAATTAAAATGTTCCAAAAAAATCATACAAAATTGCGTCATTTTTATCATAGTCTTTGATTCCAAATATTGAAAATTGAATAATTTCAAATCGAAAATCGTTAAAATTAAAGAATATAAATCAAATATAAATCATGCAAGTTGATCAATTTTCAATTATATATTTTCAAAAACCAAGAATTTTCAATTTTAACGCTTCAAAATCGTAGAAGTTTGAATAGTTAATCTTTAAAAATGAATTATTCAATTTTAAATTTTGAAAATAAATATTTATAGATTCTTAATTCACGTACTGAATCAGGCATTTTACATTCAGAAATTCTATTATTATTGAAAAAAAAACAAATATTTCAACATTTTTTTGCAAAACAATTGTTTCG
The DNA here is from genome assembly GCA_932178445.1 of Andricus quercusramuli. Taxonomy (NCBI): domain Eukaryota; kingdom Metazoa; phylum Arthropoda; class Insecta; order Hymenoptera; family Cynipidae; genus Andricus; species Andricus quercusramuli. The sequence goes on from CAKNXH010001081.1 coordinate 27,316, forward strand.
GTCAAAGTAACCCTAATATAAAGAATCGCCCATATATTACAGTAATTGAAAAAGGTATTTTTTTCTTCTAACAATTACTTTTTAACAGAAATAAAAAAAACTTTTGTCACAGAAATAAGGAGAAAGAGAGCCTATGAAATACAAAATTAAAAACATCAAAAAACTGCTGTTTTGTTGTAAGAACGAATTCGATAAATGATGTCTCATGACCAACTTCTTATTATACACGTAGCATAACCGATTAGAGATGCGCAAATAATTGACAGCTCCAGGGAAAAAATATCAAGCAGAAGCTAATATGAAATTAAATAAAAAATGTATTCGACGATTGATACCCAAGATATTTTCAAAATAACCTCATCCTTCCATAAAAAACGACCAGATTTTTAAAATTATTAATAACAAAAAAATATAAATATATCACATAGATATTTTCTTCTCTTGATATTTTTTTGTGTACAGCTGCTTAGATATCGTGTATGATGAAAATTAAGATATTAGTATTTGTCACGTAAAATACAGCAGTTTTACTAGTACGCTGTTGGGTCCACAAGTAAAAAAAACAGTGAGTAATAATTATATTGAGATTACATTCTATCCGGCCCAAACAGCGCCATAAGCTATAACCATTAAGATTATAGATGTATATAATAAAATTCTTATTTTACACATGGATGTAAACCAAAAAAGAATTTTCGAGAAACTGACAAAAAATTGTACTCATGATTATTCCTTTCACAAGCAATAGGAAAAATGTACCCATTCTTATTGTCGTTTAATTCTCCGACGCTAGTCTGATGATTGTGATAATATTTCTCTTAATCGCAAAATGTTTCTCATTGGGAAGTATTTAATTAATGTTTCTCAGAAAATTGTAAACAATATTTTATAATACTAGAATTTATTGTAATATGCGAACTTAACAATATAATTGTCATTCGTTCGATATGAGAAAAAGTTGGTTCAGTTGTCCAGGGTTGATTGTTTTATTATATCAGCGAGAAAGATTTTATAATGTTGTTTTAAGCTCCGAGTCTCTAACCGAATATAATGTAATTGGTGCGGGTCATCGATACGTTTTAATAAAAAAATTATTGTACTGCATATATATTTCGTCAACAAAGTCAGTGGATTATGGAATATTGCCGAAAATGCGATATAAATAAAAGTCTGGAAATTGAAAAACTATTCATCTTTCTTTGATTTTTTGTTAAGTTATTTAATTAATTACTTATTTATATTTTTCGTTATTATTAATATTTATATTGGTTAATTATTCAATTAAAATAATCTATTAGGTATATGGTCTGGATTTTCTTTATTTTCTGAAAACTTAAAAAAAGAGTAGAAAACATACATTTTTCATCTTAGATACTGATTTTTTGCTTAGCCTCTCTTGGTTCACGACTTGTATTTTTTCTTAATTATGAATAATAATAATAAATTATATTATTGTCTTTATTCATCGCAAGGAAGAAGATTGCAACGAGCTCTCTTTTGCAATTTTTTTGGACAAGGCTCCCCACCGTTTTCAGGTTGACGCTGTAAATAAAAAATGCATGTTAAAAAATGTCATTTTTCTGAGATGAGGGGGTAAGTCAGGAAGCCAGTAAAATATGTTGATCAGTAGTGTGGACCGGAAAATCTGAAATTTTTTGTTACAATTTTTTTTCAGTTGAAAATTCAAGTCTTTGGTTGAAATTTCATGTAATTTGTTAAAAATTTGTCATTCTTTATAGAAAATGAATCTTTTTGGTTCAAAATTCATCCTGTTGGTCAAGTTCAACTATTTTTCATTCGAAATATAGATTTTTTGTAGTTGAGATATCTAATAAAATAAAATTAATAAAATTGTTGTTTGAGAATTTATCTTTTTCATTGAACATTTCTTTACTTGGTTGAAGATTAATTTTTTTGTGTGAAAAATACATCATTTTTGTTGAAAATTCATTACATTGGTTGCAAATAAAAATATTTTGTTGAAAATTCGTTCTTTTTGTGGAAAATTTGACTATTTCGAACTAGTCACTTGAAATTACTAATTCGCAGTCAATAGAAGTGACTGGTTTGCCTGCTATTATGAAATAGTAAAATTATTTCTGAATGAAAATTCAGTATGTTATTCCTACATTCACTAATTTGATCAATTCGGTTATATTGGTAGGAAAAAAATCTTATTGATTCAAAATTAATCGTTTGGTTTAAATCAACTGTTTTTGATTTAAATTTAGAATCTTTCTTGTTTAAAACACTATCGCATGTTCTATTGAGAATTCATTTTTTTAAATTTATAACTCAATACTTGGTTAAAAGAGGACCATTTCACTGGCCCACCACCCACGCATATTCAACTTTTTTTGGGCCCAATATTTAGTGCAGAATTTGTTCAAATTTGTTCTACCAAAATTAGAATTTGTGCAACACTGGAAGTACCTGATAACTCAAAAAAACACTGGCGAGGCGTATTATTTTCGTCTTAATTTGTTCAAATTTTTGCAACTAAATCCAGCCCCAAAAATCTACCCCCTATGCGGCAAACACTATGGCGGGGCCAGCGAAACGTTTCGCTGGCCCCGACAATATCCAAAATCAACTTTATATGAGCGTATTATTTTCGTCTTAATTTGTTCAAATTTGTTTAACCAAATCCAACCACTAAAAACTACCCCTATGCCGCAAACACTATGGCGGGATCAGCGAAACGTTTCGCTGGCCCCGACAATATCCAAAATCAACTTTATGTGAGCGTATTATTATTCTCATCTTAATTTGTTCAAATTTGTGCAACCAAATCCAACCTCTAAAATCTACCCCCTATGCGGCAAACACTATGGCGGGGCCAGCGAAACGTTTCGCTGGCCCCGACATTATCCAAAATCAACTTTATATGAGCGTATTATTTTCGTCTCAATTTGTTCAAATTTGTGCAACCAAATCCAACCACTAAAAGCTACCCTTATGCCGCAAACACTATGGCGGGACCAGCGAAACGTTTCGCTGGCGCCGACAATATCCAAAATCAACTGTATATGAGCGTATTATTTTCGTCTTAATTTGTTCAAATTTGTGCAACCAAATCCAGCTCATGAAAACTACCCCCTATGCGGCAAACACTATGGTGGGGCCAGCGAAACGTTTCGCTGGCCCCGACATTATCCAAAATAAACTTTATATGAGCGTATTATTTTCGTCTTAAATTGTTCAAATTTGTGCAACCAAATCCAACCCCTAAAAACTACCCCTATGTCGCAAATACTATGGCGGGGCCAGCTCAACGTTTCGCTGGACCCGACAATATCCAAAATCAACTTTATGTGAGCGTATTATTTTCATCTTAATTTGTTCAAATTTGTGCAACCAAATCTAACCCCTGAAAACTACCCCCTATACAACAAACACTTCGGCGGGGCCAGTGCAACTTATCGCTGGCACTGACATTATGCAAAATCAACTTTATATGAGCGTATTATTTTCGTCTTAATTTGCTCAAATTTTTGCAACCAAATCCAACCCCTAAAAACTACCCCTATACCGCAAACACTATGCTGGGGCCAGCGAAACGTTTCGTTGGACCCGACAATATCCAAAATCAACTTTATGTGAGCGTATTATTTTCATCTTAATTTGTTCAAATTTGTGCAATCAAATGAACCCCTAAAACCTCCTCCCTATACAACAAACACTTCGGCGGGGCCAGGAAAACGTTTCACTGGCCCCGACATCATCCAAAATTAACTTTATATGAGCGTATTATTTTCGTCTTAATTTGTTCAAATTTGTGCAATCAAATCCAACCCCTAAATACTACCCCTTATGCGGCAAACACTATGGCGGGGCCAGCGAAACGTTTCGCTGGCCCCGACAATATCCAAAATCAACTGCACGAATTTGAAAAAATCATGATGAAAATAATACGCTCATTTAAAGTTGATTTTGGATAATGTCGGGGCCAGAGAAACGTTTCGCTGGACCCGCCAGTGTTTTTTTGAGTTATCAGGTACTTCCAGTGTTGCACAAATTCTAATTTTGGTTGAACAAATTTGAACAAATGCTGCACTAAATATTGGGCCCAAAAAAAGAAGTTGAATTTGCGTGGGTGGTGGGGCCAGTGAAATGGTTCTCGTTAAAAGTTGAACTTCTTTGTTAAAAATTCATTTTTCTTGTTTTTGAATTCATCATTTTAGTTGAGAATTCATTTTTTTTTCTGTTGTTAAAAAATCATTTTTTTATTTGAATTTCCCAATTTTTTATTTGAAATAAAAAAATTTCTTCGTTGGAATATAAATATTTTCAGGTGAAAATTCATCCTGTTTGTGATAATTGAAATACTTTTTTCAAATTTTTCAAAAAATTTATTATTTTAGTGAAAATTTAATCTCTAGGTTTGAACATTGAATTATTTTGCGAACATTTTGTTGCTTTTTTTTAGTTGAAAATTCAATTCTTTGGTTGAAATTTCATGTCATTTCTCAAAAATTTGTCTTCCTTGGTAAAAAATATATTTTCTTTAAATTTGCGAAAAAAAAAATTTTTTTAATAGAAATATAAATTTTTTGTTGCTGAAGTATCAACAATTTTTTATATAAAATTGAAATACTTTTGGTTGATATATAAACTGTTACACATTTTATTGTGAATGTACATATTTTTATTGAATATTTTACAACTTGGCTGAAAATTTAACTACTTTGTTGAAAATTCATTTTTTTGGTTATTAAAGATTCATCATTTTAGTTGAAAAACTGAACTTTTTTGTTACGAACTTGATTGTTTTTGTTTAAAATTTACCTTCTGCTTCAACTCCTTTTGTCCCTTGATTGAAAGTTGAACTCCTTTGTTCAAAATTCATGTATTTGGTTGTAAATTTATTTCGTTAAAAGTTCATATATTTTATCAAAAATTCGTCCTGCGTAGTAAAAAATTAATCTTCTCTTACAAAAAATCTTTGTTTGATGGTTGAAAATTCAACTGCTTGATTGAATGTTGATCTGCTTTGTTAAGTATTTATTCTTTTGGTTAATGGTTCGTCATTTTAGTTGAAAATTCATCTTTTTGTTTTTGAATTCAACTATTTCTTTAAATGTTTTTTCTTTACATTGAGAATGACTAATTTTTTTGAAAATTCAACTTCTTTATCGACAATTTCACCATTTTGTTGAAATTTGAACTTTTGTTTCAAAAATTTTTTTTTTTTGTTTGGAAATTCATCATTTTAGTTGAAAATTCAGTCTTTTGGTGCAAAATTTCAATATTTTGTTGAAAATTCGTTTTTTTTTGTTGATAATTAATATTGTTAATTGAAAATTCAACTATTCCATTTCTGGCAGAAAAGTGTTTTTTTCTTCAGTTGTAAATTCAATTATTTGGTTGAAAGTTTCGCTTTGTATTGAAAAATCGTCTCTTTTGGTAGGAAATTAATTTACTTGGCGAAAAATTAATTTTTTTTTAAAACATGCAACTACATGTTTGAAATGCTTTGTTAAGAAGAATTCCTTTCAGTTCACGATTCATTATTTTACTTAAAATTTAACTGTTCCATTTTTGGTTTAAAATTTACCTCTTTTAGTTAAAAATTCAACAATTCGGGAATTTTAAAATGACAGATTTCATTACTGAGTCGAACAGACTTATCAGAAGTCCTCCCTATTGACCGGTGAACAAAAAAACGAAAAAAATAGCTTCTAAATTAATCATCATACCTTAATCATCCTGGAACTTGTGACAACACCAGGTCCACAGGAAACACTACAAGGCGACCAAGGTGACCAAGGTGAAACCATGCAATCTACAGGTACAGGATTTTGTGGCCTTGAAGGTCTTGGAATAAATTGGCTTTGAAACTGACCATTCTGATTCTGCGACTGGGTTTGTCCAGTAAGAGTAGCCCTAACCTATAATTAGATTGGAACACAAGCTAAAAATTAAGAATTCTTCAAAAATTTCACTTTTTATTATTTATCATTTCTACTAACAATATCACAAGTTTGATTGCATTCATCAGCAGTCAGGAAATTATTCCTATTTCCTCTGCATCCTCCATACGTGAAAGGAATACACATCCGCTTACGAGTATCAAAAGCCCATCTTTGGAAAGTTCCTCTGCAGGGACCAACTTCTACATCTTCCATACATACAACTGAAAATATTCAGGTGATTTTTGATCACCTTTTTTATCATTCTTTAGTGTTAATATCAGTAATTAATTTCCTTTACCTTTGGCAGTTGCCATGTCGAACGTACAATCAGCCTGTTCCAAACAGGAAGTTTGTTGCAAAAGCTCTACTTTTGAAGAGCATTCTTCTTTCAAAGATGGATCAGCAGTTAATAATAATCTCATCTTCATTTTTATCCCTTTCCCACAGGTCACACTGCAAGGAGACCATGTTGACCATTCTGAAACCTAAATGAATTTTGAAAATATAAAAATGATGTCTTCTTTTCTATAAAAAAATTGAAAAAGTATCGAAAATTGTATTACAGGGCATTGTGGATCGAGGATTTCTTCAGTTCCAGGTGCACAGCTTGATTTCATGCATTTTGTCTTTTCGATCAGTGAAACGTGATTGCATTTTTTCCTATTATTACGATTAATGAGTCTCCTGGTTCTCATCGTCAAACCAGGTCCGCAAGATGAAGAACATTCGGACCAATCACTCCAGTTTGTAGTTTCGCATTCAGATTCATTAACGGAGAAAGGCTTGTCCTCATTTTCTGCATCGTCTCTAGAACATGTTATTCATACAAATGATGACGATGATAATGATGTTTTTTTTATGATTTGTGTATAAAAAGACTCACGGACAATCTCCAAGGGGGGCAAGACACATTTCTTTCGAAACTAGCTGTCTATTGCAGCTCATCATTGCTGCCTTTTCTGGCATTCTGTAATCGCGGGTTCTCATCCTGATACCTTTGCCACAAGTTACTGAACAAGTGGTCCAGGGTGAATATTCTGTTGTAAGACACTCAGCTTCAAATATACCAGAAAAATTTATTAGTTAAAAACAAACTTCTAGCAGTCAGTCAAACACTAAAAAAATTGTTAGTTGACCCGACGATTTAGTTTATAAGATATAGTACTGCTATTTCATTAGTTGAGACCATATCTAACAAATTAAATAGTTGGCCCATCTAACCATTCTCCCGAGTGAATCACTTGTTAGTAAATCAAAAAAATTAAATAAACATACGTCTTGTGGTGTCTTCAGTATTCTCAGCTACTTCAAATTCTGTAATCTGTTGTTGAATGTCCTTTGCATCACAACTCTTTGGAACCACTTGCTCCCTATTTAAATAAAGCCTGGCTAGTGGCAACATTGGTTTACCACTAGGATCATAAAATGGTGATCTAGGATCTTCAGGATAAGAAGTGGTAATTGGCTTCATCTTTTCTCGTGGCTTAGTTTCAGAATTAGGTGACATGTAACTGATACCATTGTCAGTCCCAGCATCCCAAGGATACAAATCGATGATCATACTTTTGACCCAGGAACAATCTTTTTGGCAAAGATTCAGTTTACTAACACCTACTACCCAATCAGGAGATGGTCCCAACATGGAAGCAACTGATAGGAGTGGATGTTTTTTATCAACTCTGAACAAATGAGGAATCAGTCAAACAAAAATGTAAGAAATTGATCTGGGCAATATCAGGCCAGGTTTATTGATAGAAGAAATCTGGGAGTACCTGAAATTAGCACTGGTATTTGTATTTACATTAGGGTACCAGAGTCCAGCAGCCTTAATGTAGGTTCTGAGGTGACGAGCCTGAGATTTTAATTCTGCTTCTAGTCCTGATGCTGAACCCCATTCAGCAAGTTGCCGAAAACCATCAGTTGATGTATGCTCTCGACCCCAAAATGAAAAATTGGTTTCGTGGGAGGCTCCCACTAGATCACTGAAATGGGTTAACCACACTGAAAACGGAAAATCCTTGGGGTGGGTTTTGTTTGACCAGATACCTTCCATGATCAGCTGTAGAAAACAAAAAGATATCATTAGTACATATTATGATGAACAGTACAAACCTCCATGAACAAATGTTAAAGCATCCGTTGAAAGTATTATTTTGAGATTTATTAGAAGATCTACTATATCAGCGCTGAATTAGTCAATATCAAAGAAGTATTGTTCATTCCCACATTGAATCTGAAGGTAACAATTGATATGTAACAAAATGATCCGAAAATAATTTCCGTATCAATTGAGTACCTTTCCAGCACAAACAATACCTTCGGATTCACTGTGTTTCAAATAGAAAATATCATTATTTAAAACATTGACATACCGAGTACAAAACATCAATTCATACCGAGTACTTAGCTTCATCACAAGCACAGCATTTATTGCCGTCTAAGTTTTCGATTTCATCTGGAGTCATTTCGCAAAATGTTTTCGTCAATGTTCCATCCTCAGCATACCAATGAGTAGGATCTTCTAGAACCATGGCTGTGAATACAACACATCCAGAACCTGATGCAGGTGCCCTCCACATTACCTGAACCTGTACCATTTTAATTTTGATGAATCAGTGCTAATTTCTAGTCTGAATCCAAAAGTTAAAATTTTAAATTTGTTTTATTCTTTAGGATGTCATATTGGATACCTCTGATTTTGAATTGTCAGTTCCTTCCGATATTGTATTGATACAATCCTCATTAAACTGAGCAAGCAAGTCTGAGAATAACTGGAAATATCCAATCCGAGTAGCAGGATTATTCGGCGAATGTTGAGAATCGATAGAGAGCGTGAAACGTGTGAATTGTTGAAGCCTCTCATGATTTCGAGATCCTGGAAATTTTATTATTTTATACATTTTTATATAGAATAATTTACGCGTATCCTAAAATTAATATCTCTTGAAACTCAAAATGCTTCTTAAACATTATTCAGAATACAAGTATTTTATTTGAAAATTCTGTTTTCCACTTCTGCTGGAACCAATTTTTTGGTTCTAATAAAAAACTGCAAAAGGATTTTTTATTCAAATGAGTAGAAACTTTTTCATTGCTAATCAATTTTTCTTAAATTTCTGTTGATATCTTAGAAATTATTGAGTTAAATGAAACATATTACATATACATTTTCCTCTAAAACAACAACTTTTCCAGATATAAAAAATTTAAATTGCTATACAAATTTTTTTTTTTCCAAAAAATCCCTTCACAGTTTTTTCTTGGGGAGGAAAAATAAGATCGATAAGCAGCGTAAATAAAAAATGTTGATCTGTTTTCGGAAGATCAGCTTAACAATTCTCTGATTCTATGACTTTGAATTTGTCTCTCGGCTTTTATTAATTTCGTACAACTATAATTAATTATTTAATATAAAATGTCATTATTTTTACCTCTTAAACTGATCGTGTAAACAGCATTTGGAATATATTTGTCAAACTCCCCACTAATTAAAATACGATATCCTCCGTCACCCGGAAGCCGTTGTGAAGATGATTGATCAGGTGATGGTCGCATTGGACATCCGGCTTGAGCTGCGGCGACGATGATCGTCGCCAATATAAATCGTAACATGTTGATACCTGTTTAAAAAAATTAAATTATTAAATTAAATTAAATTATGAGAAACACATGAAAAAGGAAAAGACTGAACGATTTTTTTAGTAAAACGGTTGATCTTAAGAAAGCGGACTGGACGATAGTCTTCTGAACCGAAATGACACGTTTGGATATGACTTTAACATTCAACTATTTAAATCTGTTTATTATAATCTTTTCTCAGTTTCTGGGAATTTGATCAATATTTAGAATTTAGAAATCTGTAACAAATTATATTAAAAGATGTTCTTAAATATTTTGGAACCATTATATAATTAAATAATTAAATAATACTAAAAACATAACTAATCATTTCTTGAATTTGTCTCTAAAGTCTATGAATTTGAATGATAATTTAAACAAATTTTTATCTGATAGTTAATAATTGAATTTTCAACTAAGAAAGATCAGTTTTCGAACAAAAATTGAATAGTCAAATTCTCACTTAACAAATGAATTTTCCAGGAGAAAAATTGAAATAAAATGATGAATCTTCTACTGAAATAGATGAATTTTTAACAAAAGAGTAATTTTTAATGAAGTAGTTTTAATCTCCAATCAAAAAGATGAATTGTCAACTAAGATGATGAATACTTAACAGGAATACTTAAATTTTCCACCAAAAAGATAAAGTTTCAAACAATAAGATTAATTTTGAAACGTAAAGAATAATTTTCTACAACAAAATACGTGTTTTGAAGAAAATAAAAGAAATCTCAACTGAAAGAGACAAACTTTCAACCAAATAGTTGAATTTTCATTTGAAAAAATTAATTTTCCAGGAAAAAAATGTCAGCCAAAGTGATGAATTTTCAAGTAAAAATGATAATATTTCAACCGAAAATTGAATGGTTATATTTCTAATTTTGTATTATGTCAAGCTCAAAAGATGAATTTTAAAATAAAAGTTGGAATATTCGACTGGAATAATTACATTTACAGTTTGAAAAAAAATAATTATCTGTTAAAGTAAAAACGAATTGTCGAAAAACTAGCTCACTTTTCAACCAAAGCGATAAATTTTTAATTAAAATAATGAATCTTGAACAAAAAAAATTAATTTTTAACAAAAGAGTTTAGCTTTTAACCCAGTGATCAAAAATGTGTTCCAAAAAATATGAATTCTGAACGAAAAATGTAGTAGTTGATATTCAAACAAGAAAAAATTCATTTTTAATCAGAAACAGTCGAATTCAACAAAAAAAACTACTTTTCAACATGAGTTGAATTTTCAACTTAAAAAGATTTTTTAGTCAAGGAAGAGAAAAAATTGCAAACGAGCTGTTGAATTTTCAAGCAAGAAGATGAATATTTGAATCTTGAACTAAAATCTATCAATTTTCAAACAAAAATATAACAGTTAAATTTTGATTTAAAAAAATTAAATAAACTAAATTAAAATTTTCGCACTTCAAAGTATATAGATACTTTTATTTCAACTGCATTTTCGATTGAATAGATGAATTTATTAACTGAGTGAGTGAATTTTGAATTGAGAGAATTATTTCATATAGAAAAAAACGATTTTTTACCAAAGAAATGGATTTTTAAATAAGATTATGAATCTTCAACCAAAAAAAAAAATTAGTTTTTACAGTGGAGTTAAATTTTAAACAACAGAGATGAATTTAAAAAAAGAAAGATTTTTCAGTCAAAAAAGAAAAAAAATGTGACCAAATTATTGAATTCTCAATTCAAAAAGACGAATGTTTTCAACTCGGAAATATGAATTTCCAGCCATAAAGCTAATTTTACCTCAAATATTTGAATTCTCACCTAAACAAATTTATTTTTTGCAAAATATTGTTAAATTTTCAAGCCAAAAAGATGAATTTTCAAAAAAAAAATGTAATAGTTGCAATTTCAACCAAAAAATATTTCAATGTTGAATGAAAAAAAAGTTACATTCAACAAGAAAAAACCGGATTTAAACAAAGTAGTTAAATTTTGAACCAAAAAAAAGAATTTTCAACCAAAAAAGATCTTTCGGTCAAGAAAGAAAAAAATTCAACCAAATTGTTGAACTTTCAAACTAAAAAGATGAATATCATACAAAAAAGTTAGATTTTTTACTCGAAAATATTAATATTCAGCGATAAAGTTAATTTCACACTAAATATTTGAATTTTCCAAGAAATAGATGTATTTCTTACAAATCTTTTGAATTTTCGAGCCAAAAAAACTTATTTTCTGCAAAACAGATTAATTTAAAAAAAAATTTTATTTTTAAACAAGAAATGTAATAGTTGCAATTTTAACACAGAGAGATTGTTACGTTCAACAAAAAAAAAGGATTTGAACAAAGTAGTTAAATTTTCAACCAAAAAGATGAATTTTAAAACAAACAAAAATTTTTCAGTCAAGAAAAAAAAATGTAACCAAGCTGTTGAACTTTCAAACCAAAAAATCGAATTTTATACAGAACAGTTAAATTTTCAACTCGAAAATATGAATTTCCAGCGATAAAGTTAATCTTACACTGAATATTTTAATTTTACACAAAATAGATGTATTTTTTTACAAAACTGTTGAATTTTCGAGCCAAAAAGTATAATTCTCTGAAAAACAGTTTAATTTAAAAAGAAAAATTGCTGATTTTTCAACCAAATAGTTGAGTTTTCCACCAAAATAGTTGAAGTTTCAATCCGCAAGAAAAGAAACGAATTTGAACGAAGTAGTTAGTTTTTGAACCAAAAAGGTGAATTTTCAACCAGGAAAGATTTTTCAGTCAAGAAAGAAAAAAATATAACCTAATTGTTGAATTTTCAAAAAAAATACAACTTTTACAAAACAGTTAAATTTCCAACTCGATAATATGAATTTTCAGAAAAATAATTAAATTTTCAACAAAATCGTTAAATTTCAAACAAAAAAAGAATTTCAAACAAAAAAATCTGAATTCTCAAGGAAAAATGTGATACGTAGATACTATTTCAAGCAAAAAATATTTCAATGTTCAATAGTAAACAGTTGAATTCGATCAAAAATAATGTTAACAAAATAGGTACATTTTCAACTGAAAAAATAAATTTCCAACGAAAATAATGAATCTCTAGCCAAAAACTGAATTTTCAATATTGTACTTCATTTTTGATCAACTATTTGAATTTTCAAGCAAAAAAGATAAATTCTTGAAAAAAATGTATCACTTGATATTTCAGCCAAAAAGGATTTTAATTTTAGATTAAAAACAGTTGAATTCATCAAGAAAGAAAATATGGGAATAAGGGAATGACTGGGAAGCCTACTATAAATAAATTTGAATTTTTATTAATTTTCAATGCTAATAAAATAATGCAATAAAATACGTAGCGCATATGAGGACCATCTAATAAAAAAAAAATTTAGAGTTTATTTTTATGTGGCTTGATTTTATATGTTAGCAAACTGCGTATTTAAAAAACTGTTATCTTTAAAATTGTTATATTCAAAAAAATTTTATTTTCGTGGATAATAATTTCTTCAATTTCGTTTTTTCACAGTATAATATTTTTTTAGATAGCATTAAAAAAGGTTTTAAACATTTAAGTGCTGCTTTTAATCTATAAAAATCATTAGAAACAAATTTGGACGTCTAAAAAAACAAAAACAGGAAGAGTGGGTATCTTAAATATTCTTTTTTGCGTTTTAAAATAATTTTTTTCTCGGTAACTTAGAGAAATACTTTTAATAACTGAAAATTTTTACTGAAAAAAATGCACAAGAAAGGAATTTTAGGAAAATAAGGTATCAAAATCTGTCTACTGATGAAAATACGTTTCACAGAGTTCAAACATGAGCATTTTTCAATTTCGCTATTTATCTATTTTTCAATCTTTCATCTTCTCGATTTTTGTCCGGGCGAATTTTTATTAGTAGGAAGTGCTGAAGTGTTCAAAATACATGTATATAAAGTAATTTTTTTTTTTTGAAACAGCCAACTGAAAAATCGCTTCAAGAATTTTCATATAATTGGATTAGCTATGTTACATCATGAGTTTCAGATATCATACAAAGTCAAAATTTGAGATAAAAATGGTTGGTTAATAAGAAATACGGCTTGAAAATTAGTTTCGCTATTGATTACACTTATTGATGTGTAAACATCTCAGACCTTGATATGGGGAGTCGCGCCTGATTCAAATGAAACCACGACTAGAAAGTGTAACGCAGGCCTCTGACACACGCTCTGTGTCTCATGTCAAAGAACGGAGGCTTGCTTCTCTGTCTGTCTCTCTCTCTCTTTCTTTCTCTCTCTCTACCTCTCCCTCTCTCCCTCCCCCTCTCTCTCTACCTCTCCCTCTCTCCCTCCCCCTCTCTCTCTCTCTTAAATGAATAATAATTGTTTAAACAATTCTAAATTATTTACAAACAGGAGGAGAATATGCTGTGTCTAATTTGGAAAAAAAAACGATTTTCAATATTTTTCTTACAAGCTTTGAGTACTTAGATGTGTAATAATAATGATAAGTGTCATAATAATGAATTTTTCATAATGAAATTTCAAATTTTAATATTCTTCTTCAAGAAATATAATTAGCCTAATTCTAATGTAGATGCGTAACATAAGTGCGACACAATGTGTTCTTTCAGAGAACGGATATTGGTCCACATCGATATTTTATAAATAAAGCTTGACAAACAGGCAAAGGAGAGAATGCGTTTTGGGAAATAAAATAGTTCGAAGAATGAATCAATACATTTTTTAAATGTTCAACATTATATAATTTTCAAACAATTTTAGGTTGAAATACTACAATTAAAGGATTTTACATTGTTATTGAAACTTTCAAACTAAAAAATGTCACTTATAAATGAAAAATTATAAAAAAAATTAAACAATGCAAATTTTTGAGTTTGCATTCAGCACTCTGAAATTTTAATGATTCGAGGCTTATTTTATTTTGAATAATTAAAATTTAATTTGTTTATTTCTGAATATTTCATTTTTACTTTCTTATTTTAAATTCACTATAACAGATATAGCGAACATCAAAGCGTGTCCAGAGTTCTTTCAGAGAAATTTTTAAGTTTTCAAAATTATGTCATTTTAAAAATATTTCAACTTGAAAGCAGTACAATTTAGTGATTATAAGTTGTTTCTTGAAAAATCTAAAATGACAAATGTAATTTATAAATTAAAAATTAGTAAAATGAAACAATGCGAATTTTGAAGTTGACATTCAGCACCCTGAAATTCGAGCGATTCGAGGTTTATTTTATTTTGAATAATTCAATTTTATTTAGTTTATTTTTGAATGTTTGACTTATAATTTCTTATTTTAAAGAAAAGTCAAATATTGTTCAATATTGAAACAAACCTTTTTCAATTAAAAATTTTAAAACTGAATGCTTCCAATATTTATTATTTTAGAATGCAATAATATTTGAATAAGATTAGAAATTGAATAGATGCATCTAATTATGAATATATCAATCAAAATTTTTCTGAAAATTGAAAAAAGATTTTGAAGTTTCAATCGGATGCAAACATTTCATTAATAGGGTTATCCACTATTTTTTTTTATTTTTGCATATTAAAGTATATGCTCTAAAATCTCTAATAATACCAGCATAGTGTAAAGAAACGTTTTTTCGAATTTATATTTGATAAAGAAAAATTTGTACATTTTTGTTAGAAACTTAACAATTTCTTTTACAAATAATTACATTTGGTTAAGAATTCAACTATTGTGTTGAAAATTCGTCTCTTTGGTTCAAAATTAATGTGTTTTAGTCCAGCATTTACCTAGTTTCTTTCAAATTTGTATTTTTTTACCCATAATTTTTTAATTGCAATTACAGTCCTTTTTGGTTAAAATATCAACTTTCATATTTCCTATCAAGAATTTTTTTCTTAGTTAAGAGCTAAACTACTTTGTTCAAAATGTATTTTTTCGATAATTTGATCGTTTTTTTCTGGCAAACTACTGAAAACTATCTTATGAATATATTAATCAAAATGCAAACATTTCATTAATAGGGTCATCCACTAATTTTTTTTTTTATTTTTGCATATTAAAGAATATGCTCTAAAATCTTCAATAATACCAGCATAGTGTAAAAAAAACGTTTTTTCGAATTTATATTTGATAAAGAGAAATGTGTACATATTTAAAATTCCTATTTCTGTCGCGCCCATTCCGCCATCTTGATGTGACGTAGCTAGCCGCCAAACGCTTGTAAATAAGCCAGGCGATTCATGTTTTTTTTTCAGAAAAATGCAAAAAATCAGCGCTAGCATTCTTGTTTTGTGCCTCAAAACAAGAACACGTCTGTCAAAAATTCAGGAAAATTATTTATATCTATACCCCATGGTGAGTAACGAAAGAAGGGTACAAAATTGTTCGGAGTAACATGTGCCCTACAACATTTTTAACGTCAACAGTATATTGTTGCGAAGATCATTCCAACGTAATTAAATATTTTCATTTTAAAATAGAAAACTATAAGATAGGCTTTTTTATAACTTTAAAAAACCCGTACTTGACTGATATTCAACAATGTTATATATATGGGATGCCGGGACATATGTGCACTTTAAACTTAAAATCAAATTGTTCATTTGCGCAACAGGTATTATAAAATTATATATTTTTCAAGTTTGGAATCATGCTGCTATTTTTTAAAAAGAGTGTCCAATAAAGAGAGAATATTTATTTAATTCTCATATTTTATCACGTGAAAAATCAAAGTATTGAATTTGGAGTTTAAAGCTCACTTTATGTCAACATCGTCAACATCTCTATAGTCGATTATTTCGTTTCCTTTTTTATTTAAACTAAAATAAATACGATATTTTAATCTTCATCAGATAACTAACTTTAAATTTGAGCATACAATACACCGGTTTGAATCCTTATACTTTTTTGCTTTCACTCCTCGAGTCTCAACAACATTGAATCTGGAGCACTTCGCAAAGAAATCACTAATCATAAAGTGTACTCACTTTTGGCAAATTATCCGAACTGGCTTCAAAGTCTCCAGGCATATTGATACTACATAAAAATAAACATTTTTTGCCAAAAAACGTTGATAATTAATTATTTCGATTGTTTTTATCAATCTGACCATGTATTTTCTTCGGTTTTGACGGCACATGACGTCACACCACGTGTTTCGAGCCATGAGGGCGCCACATGTTTTCTTTTATAAATCGACATTTACGGTGGATATTTTATCACTTTTTAATACATTATTATGAATAATTAAATTAACGAAATTAAGCTTTAATTCCACATTTTAATTATTTGGGAGTCAAAGTTTATAAAAAACTCAACTATAAGGCAAACAACATTTTTGTGGATGACCCTATTACTAAGGCTTTCGAATTAAAATAATTCAATTTTTAATGTGAAAAACTATCATTTATTTAATTATGAACAGATTTATAATCGTCTTATAAAATCAATTTTGTTATTATTCTATTGTTAATATTTGAACTATTATATTACTCTTACTATATATATATATATACTATATATTACTCTTACTATTATATTACTTATTATATTATTTTAAAAATAAATACTCAATTTCTATTCACAGTTTATCAACTCAAAATTTTTGTGGTTTTCTTTTTTTGTCAAAGTTAACCCGTGCCCCTAGCATTTGAAATTAACATGGGGTTTTGAATGGGAAAAGCTTAATTTAAAAAAAAATGTAAAAAAGTGCTACTTTTTATAAACTTTTGGTGAATTAAAGTATTAAAACTTCTTAACGCATGTTCAAAGAATAATTTCCACAATATAAGTTTTAATTTTGACTCCCACCCCCCTTTCAAACTATTGTTATTGTGCTCGAAAATTGACTCAAAAACTGCAAAATAGCAGTTTTTTATTAAATTTATACTAAAAATGGTATTCTTTGGATTTTTTTAACAAGTATCATTTTTAATTGTCAAGGAAAGAGTTTCCAAGTATGTTGTGAATAATTTTTAATTATTCAAACAATTATTATTTGTTGAAGAATGATATTTTCCTTAAAATCGTTGAAAATTATTGTTTTCGGGATATAAGTGATAGATTTTAATTTGGCGGAAATAGAATATACCCACATTGGATTGTTTATAAGAGGACGTAATATACTACTATGCAACAGTTTCGAGACCTATCTTTTTCAATACTTTATAAAGGCACTTTTTAAAATATTCAACTCTAAATTTACTTCCAATCACCATATGAAACCTGATAAAATTATACGCCTCATGATCTCAAATTGAAAGCAATATATTAATTTATTAGAAGTTATTAAAAAAAATACAAATTTCAATGTTTCCGAAAAATGTTAATGAATCAAAAAGCAATTAATATTTTTCAATCTCTTTGCACTAGTTTTGAAGATAATTTTCCTTATTATTTCAGTGACTTGATACATTAATAAAACAGTATTCTTACAGACTTGCAGAAAATTATCTTCAAAATGAGCCCAAAAACAATAAAAAATTGGTTATTTCCGAATTTATTGATATTTTCCAGAAACATTACCATTTGACGTTTTTTCAAACAACTTCGAATAAAATTAATACATACTGGCTTCCATTTATGCGCATAAAACGGGTAATTTTATCACCTTTCATGAAATTATTGAGAGAAAATCTACAGTTTATTATTATTAAAACTAGGAAGCTTGTTCAACCTATTGAAAAATAGATGTCCAGAAACGCACCTGATATTTTTCTGGTTTGCAATAGGCCTTTTTAATCTGTCCAAGTGTCATGTATACTGTTAAATGAATTACAAATTGCAAACCTCTCTTGGAATGAATCCTATTTCATTTGCGCTATATTCAGGGTTCCAACACTCCTAATTCAGTTGCATAGTGTGTTTTTGCTTTAACAATTCATATGTGTGATTTATCAATAATAATAGTCACTATAAATTTCGCTGCAAATCCCTGTTTTAACCACTTTATTAATATCGTTGTTTCGTTTCTAAAAATATTTATATGAAGATCAAGCATAAATATCGCTGGTCTAACTATACATATTTTTTCGTGTGATATGAACCACTGTGATCCCAGTAATATGTATGCATGAAGCATAAATCATCAGAGCAGCAATTATGAGTATACTAATAGCTAAAATCATCATATGATTCAATAGTATTCACTGCTAATAAGAGTAGATAATCCTGTGTCCACATTAACCAGGGTCAACATTTCTACTTGAAATCAATACTTGCAAAGCATAGAGATATAATATCCACTCATACCACACGTTATACGTGCGTATGTAATTATTTATATTCACATATGAATATGAATGCATATAGGTATAATAAATAAAGGTCTGGTGCTCATTGATGACAGAATCAATCACACATGCAAGAAGACGAATGCCCTTGTCTCTCAAATTGTTGCATGGTATGAATACCCAACTTGATAATAATTTGCACAGGCTCTGGGAACGGGGTCAAAACTTTTTCCAACCTTGCCTAACGGCTTTTGAGATCTCGCGAGATCATCATACGAATGAAGGTATGTTTGCGTTTTATTCGTAGGTTTTGGAACACGAATTATGAAAACAAAATTCTGTAATTTCTGGAAATGATTGATTCCTACTGGATTTTGTTTATACTCCTCTCTATAATATTGATACTGAATAGAAAAACTTTTGAAGTCATAAAATTGATAAATGATGAACAAGTGGAGAAAGTTTTACATGCCAAATCAAAGCTTATTCATTTAAATGATAGCAATGCCATCATATGAATTACATATGCCATTTATTTATTTATATTTCCTATATTTGTACTTTTTCAACGCGTTGCTATTTTATGCAGATCGTACTCTTCTGGTGCAAAGCGAATATTCACATTTCAAGCCTTTTTGATCAGCTGTCAAAGAACAATCATAAACAATCATAGACGAAAGAAGCTACGTATAATATTATTTGTGCACGTTGATGAAACGCATGAACTTGCGATAATTGAATAATGAAAGAAATTTTTTTTATACATTAATTTTCATTTATGTTTTTTTTTTGTTTATCGTTTTAAAATAGTTACTTCGTTTGATAAAGATAGTAGTAACGAAATTACTCTTGTAAATGAGTAACGAATTGGTAATTTTGTACATTTTTTCCAATAACAGTAACTATAAGAATCATTCCGTTCTTAGTTACTTGCGAAACGTTGTACACAGGTTTTTCTCACGACAATCAATCAATTTTATTATTTAAATTGTGGCGGCTGATTTTCGAAACTCTGGAAATTGTAATCTTTCTCCAAACTGGAATGAAAAATTTTTCAAAATGTATATAGACACTTGAAGAAAGAAAACAAAATTAATTTCTAAAGCAAAGTGTAACTACAACTCTATTTGTGTAACTATAATATATAGTTATAACAATTTTTGATTAAAAATTTATCTTTTTTGGTTAAAAATTTGATTTTTTTGTTTGAAACTTAACAATTTCTTTTATAAATAATTACATTTGGTTGAGAATTCAACTATTATGTTGCAAATTCGCCTTTTTGGCTTAAAATTAATGTGTTTTGGTCGAGCATTTAACTAGTTTGTTTCAAATTTGTATTTTTTTTTTTTGTAAAATCAATAATTTTTTTATTGCAGTTACAGTCCTTTTTGGTTAAAATATCAACTATTATATTTTCCATCGAGAATTTTTTTTCTTAGTTAAGAGCTAAACTATTTTGTTAAAAATGTATTTTTTCGATAATTTGATTGTTTTTTTCTGGTAAACTACTGAAAACTATTTTATTGCAAATCCAACTGCTTGGTTGCACGTTGGACTCCTCTGCTAAAAATTCATTTTTTTGTTGTTAAAATTTAACTATTTTGTTTGAATTTCGTGTTTTTTTTTTTTGTTGAAAAATTTAATTTTGTCAACTGCAAATTTAACTATTTCACTTTCGGTTCAAAATTTATATTTAATAGTTGAGGATTTAACTTTTTTTTGAAAATTCGTCTTTTAATTGAAAAACCGTGTATTTTGTTAAAGACTGATTGGAAATTCAACTATTTTATTGAAAATTCGTTTTTTGTTTATTAAACATTGAGTTTTTTAGCTATAAATTTAACTATTCCATTTTTGGTCAAAACTGTATCCTTTTTAGTTGCAAATTTAACTACTTTGTTGAGAGTTTAACAGCTCTGTTTACAATTCATTTTTTTTTTTTTGGTTGAAGAATCATCATTTTATTGAAAAACTCATCTAGTTGGTTGAAAATTGAACTATTTTGTTGAAAATTCGTTCATTTTTTCTGAAACATTAACTTTTCAACTGAAAATTTAACTATTCCATATTTGCTTGAAAATTTCAATTTATCAGTTAAAAATACAACTATTTGGTTGAAAATCTGTATTTTTGGTTGAATTTAACTGTTCTGGATTTCATTTAAAAAAAGTTTTTCTGTGAAACATCAATTATTATGATTTTTTTTAAGAATTCATTTTTTTTTTTTCAAAATTCAACTATATGGTTAAAGGCTCAACTCCTTGGTTGAAGGCTCAACTCCTCTGCTGAAATTTTATTTTTTTAGTTTAAGATTTGTCATTTAATTTGAAAATTCATCTCTTTGGTTGAAGATTTAACGATTTTGTTTCAAATTGATTTTCTTGGTTGAATTAAAATATTTTCAATTTAAAATCAAACCCCGTATTATTTAAAATATCAACTATTATATTCATCATTCAGATTTGTTCTTGAAAATTGAATTACTTTGTTAAAAATTAAATTTTTTGGTTGAAGATTCGTATTTTTTGTTCGGATTCTACTGTTTTCAATTTTATTTCATTTTTTATCAAGAATGCATTATATGTATTTTTTTAAATATATGAGTCAACAGTTATGAGAATTCATCTCTTCGAATGAAAATTTAACCATTTTTTCCAGAAATTAGTTTTTTCTTTGTTAAAAATGAATTTTTTTAATTTGAAAATTTAACTATTCTAGTTAAAGAGTCATAATTTTAGTTGGAAATTCACCTCTCTGGTAGACAGTCCATTATTTTATGGTTGAAAATTAATCTCTTCTGGTTAAAAAATTTATTATATGGTTGAAAACTTAATTTCTTTTTTAATACAAATTCAATAATTTCACCAAAAAATTATTCTATACGGTTGAAAATTCAACAGTTTTATTGAAAATTCTACTGTTTAGTTGACAAATCGTCTTTTTGTTAAAAATAATCTCTTTTTGTTGAGCATTTAACTATCCTATATTTGAGAGTATTTTGTTTAAAATTGTTATTTTTTGGTTAAATTCTAATATTTTTTTATTTTAAATTAAAATCTTTTTTGGCTAAGGTATCAACTATTATATTTTTCATGAAGAATATATCTTTTTTTTGTTGAGAGTAGAACTACATTGATGAATTTTCATTTTTTTTTTTTTTTTTTTTTGAAGATTCATCATTTTTGTTGAAAATTCGTTGTTTTATGTTGGAAATTTTATTGTTTGTTTTTTTGTGAAGTATTGAGAATTATTTGGTTGCAAATTGAACTACTTCGTTGAATGTTGAACTTTCTGCTGGAAATTCACTTTTTTGTTTTCAAAAATTTAACTATATTTTTTGTAATTCTTTTTTTTTAATTTATATATGTTAGTTAAGGATTTCTCTGTTGTATGAAAATTTCTCTATTATAGTTGAAAATCGATGTATTATTTGAAATTTCATTTTTTTAGGGCTCATATTTTTAGTTTAAACTCCATCTATTTAGTTAAAAATTTAATTGTCTTCTTGAAAATTCGTTGAAACGTCAATTTTGTAACTGCAAATTTAAATATTCCATTTTTTTGAAAATTTATTTATTTCTTCAGCTGAGAATTCAATTATTCCATTTTTGATTGAAAAATTATTATATGTTTTGTTGAAGATTCGTCTTTTTGGGGGAAAATAATCTTCTTGGTTGAAAATTCTTTTTTTTTTATTTGCAGATTCAACGACTTGGTTATTGAAAATTGAACTCCTCTATTAAAAATGCAATTGTTTGATTAATGAGTAATCATCTTAATTGAAAATTTATCTCTCTGGTTGAAAATTTAACTATTTCGTTGAAAAATAGTTTTTTTTTTTTGTTAAAAACTCAACTATTCGCTTGAAATTCATCGTTTTCTGGAATGAAAATTAGAATTTTCTCCCAGCCTGAAATTCAAAATTTTCTAAAAAACATTCCTTGTTTTATAAATATTTTGTCGGTCATGACTAACCTACGATTTCCAATAACTGCCACTTGGCAGATATTAATAAAGTTGTGTAAAAATTAATATTATATATATTTATTTTTTTTCAAAATACAGAATTTACTTAAAAAGAAACTAAAAAAAAGATAAATTTGGAATCGAAAAACGATAAAGATAACTAGTTACTTTTTCATGATGTAACCTTTTAACGGTTATCCACATTCAAAGAATAATAGCATAAAATTATTACAACTACTGGATTATTCAATAAACGATCATGACACATTTCGCATACTCTAATCTAATCTCCATAATAACTGTTTTAAAGTTAATTGCTGTCCTTTTAAATTTCAAAGAGCCTATTTCTAAACAAATTATTTTTCATTCTCAACGGGAAAAATGCCTACATCCTGTCCTTTGACTGAAATTTTTATTTCGAAAGATCCCCAGGTTCAATGTTATGACCTACTTTTACAACAAAAATATTTTTCTCTATTTGTTAATCGAATTTCTATAGAGACTAATTTCAATTTCCGTAATTATTATATTTATATTATATTATATATATATATATATATATATATATATATATATATATATATATATATATATCTTGATATATTTATATTCATATTATATAATTCTATTTCATAGTTTAAAAAAATCTTTCTCTTAAAGATACGCATGAATGAAAATTATGCACTTGAGTTTTGCATATTGTTTTGCAGCTGAAATGAGATCCCGATATGATGAGAGATACAAATTACAGACAGGAAATAATAGCCGGAGATGCATCGTATGTGGGCTTGACAATGATTACACTCCAGCCATGCATACACCCATCAATTGTAGATTTCACATGTGGAGGTAAATGACATTCATAAATTTTTTATCCTCACATTAAATTTTATCATTAAACTAATTAATTTTTGCTGTTATTTAAAATTATGTTCAGAGATAAATTCACCGAAGTTAAGAACCTTTTAACTATTGTACACGCTTATAATTTCAAAGTTAGACCTTTGTTATTTATCTTTTGTATTAATAATAAAATCGATTATTAGAAATACTTATTTTCCAAAAGTTTAAATTTGATAATTTCCTATTGTCAAATTTTTGTTTATATATTCCAATTTATACAACAAATGCAGATCAAAATAATAATCTTGATTCAGAAACTAAATGAAAAAAAAATTCAAAATAAAGTAGTAAAGGCTCTCACGTCTACATACTTTTATATCATTATTGACTCACTTTTATTTCCTCTATGATATACTTTATCAACATTCATTTTTTATCGAGATTTAACGACGAACTAAAGGTCATGAGATAACTTACTCTGTTCTTTGATGCATTTACATGTATTTATAAATTCCCTGATAATAAATGCATGATAAGTAGTGCATCCAAACTTGGTCATATGATTGTTAAAATAATAAACAATATTTCATCATGAAAATTTTTTTAGTAATAATAAGTACTATTATTATATATGATGATATGTCATTCATTCAATGATTTTTTCCACATTGAAGTTTCTATGTTTCCGCTCCCTTTTCGCATGATTTATTTGCGACTCTTTCTATCATGTCAATATGACAGTTTAATAATAATAATAACAAATATGTATATAATGAATAATTTAAATATATGTCAGTTTATTTGAGGAATGCTTCAATCTTAAACGAATTTTGTAATTATTTAATTTTTACCACTCCAAGTTCAAATTTATTTATTCTTAAAGCTACTAATTTGGAACCACAATTTCAACAATTTTAGAATTAATTAACTTTATTGGTATACAATATTTAAAATTCTTCAATCTTGAATTTGTTGAATTTTTTAGTTAACGAATTGATCTAATTTCTGTGAATGACAGTTGATACTACATATTATGAGATATTAATAATATTCGAATATCATCTTATAAATTTCTATAATTTCAATTAAAAATTATAGTTTTCAGAACGGAATTCTAAAAAAGTTTAATTTTCAAAGCGTAGAAACTGAAGTTTGTTTGCTTCAAGAGCTTAACTTCGAAAACATTTGGCATTATTTTTTAGGTCGACTGATAAATCCCAAAAAATAAAATTGCCGACGCTTCGAAATTCCCGAATAGGAAAATTTCCGAAATTATAAGACTCCAGAAATATAAAAATCCCAAATTGTAAAATTCTCTAACAGTTTATAATATTACTGAATTTGAAAAATCCCGATAAAAATTAGCAAAAATATAAAATAGCCAAACTAGCAAATTCCCGAATATAAACAATTGAAAAAATTGTTGCCTATAAGGTATTATTTTTTCATTAAAAATACACTGATAAAATATTTTCATCGGAAATTTTTTTTCCTAATGCTTAACATTTTCAAAAATAATTTTTTAAGTTCAAAGTAACATAATTGAAAAAAAAATTCTGGGTGAAAACTTTGGTTTGAAAAACTGAATCCTATTTTGAAAAAATACAAAAAGCTTTCTCGAAAATTGAATTTTTAATTAAAATTAAAAATAAATTTGCAGATAGATCAGTTCTGAATTGAATTCTGCAAAGTTTGTTCGAAAAACTTTATTAGGATCGAAGAAAATTTAGCAATACATTTTTTTTCAAGACATGTGTTTTTTAAATTTATTTATTAATATAATTTTCATACAATTTTTGTTATTTTGAATTCCAGCAATAATTTTGAAAAAATTTAAGCATGAGAAAAATATTTGAATATTGTATATTCTATAAATAAATAAAATTGATTGAAAAACAATTTTTCAAAGTTTAAAGGCAAGAAATTTCTTGTTCTGATATTTTATAACTCCTCAATTTTCTGTCGGGAATTTTATTATTCGTGAATTTTTTATTTAAGGAATTTCACAGTATCGGGAATTTTATTCTGCGATTTATTTTAATCGCCCCTACTTTTTATATGGAAATGTTTCAAAATACTGAACATATCAAACTTAACGGGGAAAAAACAATTTTGAATTGAAAGTCTTATAATTGTAACATTTTAAAAATTGAAATTATAGCAATCCTTTGTTTTTTATTTTCCATTTTTCAATATAGACCCTTGAAATTGTCCGATTTTTAGTGAAAGATTTAAAAAATTTATAATTTCAGATCATCAAAAACTTAATGGGTTGATTTAAAGAATGGATACTAGTTTTACATGAAGTATAAAAAATTAAACGATTTGAAATCAAAAAGTTCAAAATTATGTTGTCTAAAATCAAATTACCTGATATCAATTATTAATGTCTCAGTGATTCAATTTTTTTTGAATTTTGAATGGTTACAATTTTAAAAATCTAATTTTGATGTTGATCGTTCAATTTTTAATTGTTTGATTTAACGTGATTGTTAATTCGATTTTCAAACAATTTAAAGTTATTTGGAATAATTTAAAATTTGAAGGGTTACAGTACGAAAAGGTTATAATATTGCATTTCTTGTTATTAAATATCTTTTCAGTTTTAAATTAAGTTCATTGTCGCCTAGTTATTAATGTTCTACAGTGAAAATTTCTGCTATCTTTAATTATTCCCGTTTAAAATTAATTGATTTTGAACGTTTTTCCGAATGACTCAACTTTAAAGGTTTAAAATTTTCATAAATTTCCATTTTGAACGGCGAAAATGAAGGTGAATTTATTTTTTTATTCCAGAAAAATTTGTGTGATCAATTTCGATATTAAATAATAATTTCCTCATGTAATAACAAGTTAAAATTCTAGAATATCAGAAGCTTTGACTTCGAAACATTGAAATTAGGTTTCAATTCCTAATCACCTACTTTTAATCACTTCAAAATGAAAATTATTTGAATTCAAAAGTTTTCAATGTAAAGTTATTCAATCTTAAACGATTGCGATTATGAATAATGAAATGTCAAGTATTTTTAATTTTTAAATGACACAATTTGATACAAATTTTAATATGAAGTCGTTCGATTTTGAACATTTGGAAATTTTACTACTTATGTATTTTATAATTCAGGAATTTTATTATTCATAAATTTTTTAATTTGGCAATTTTATTATTCGGTAATTTTATTACTGGGTAATTTTGTTATTAGAGAATTTTATAATTCAGGATTTTTATTATTCGTAAATTTTTCAATTCGGGAATTTTATTATTTGGTAATTTCAATTCGGTAATTTTATCATTTGGAATTTTTTTTATTCGGGAATGTTATAATTCAAGAATTTAATTACTCGTGAATTTTTCAATTCGGCAATTTTATGATTTGGAAATTTTTCAATTCGGTAATTTTGTCATTTGAAAATTCTATTATTAGGGAATTTGATTATTCGGGAATGTTATGATTCAGGAATTTTATTACTCGTGAATTTTCCAATTTGGGAATTTTCTTATTTGGACATTTTTCAATTTGGTAATTTTATCATTTGAACATTTTATTATTCGGGAATGTTATAATTCAGGAATTTTATTACTCGTGAATTTTTCAATTCGGGAATTGTATTATTCGGAATTTTTATTACTCGGGAATTTTCCGATTCAGTAATATTATAAACTGTTCGACAATTTTATCATTCGATTTAGAAATTTTATTTTTCGAGAATTTTATAATTCACAAATTTTTCAATTCGGGAATTTTATCATTTGGAATTTTTATCATTCGGGAATTTTCCGATTCGGTAATATTATAAACTGTTCAACAATTTTATTATTCGATTTATAAATATTAGTATTCGGAAATTTTATAATTCGCGAATTTTATTATTCATGAATTTTTCATTTCGGGAATTTCATTACTTGGAAATTTTCCAATTCGGTAATTTTATCATTTGAAAATTCTATTTTTAGGGAATTAGATTATTCGGGAATGTTATGATTAAGGAATTTTATTACTCGTGAATTTTCCAATTTGGGAATTTTGTTATTTGGACGTTTTTCAATTCGGTAATTTTATCATTTGAAAATTTTATTATTCGGGAATGTTATAATTCAGGAATTTTATTACTTGTGAATTTTTGAGTTCGGGAATTTTATTATTTGTAATTTTTATTACTCGGCAATTTTCCGATTCGGTAATATTATAAACTGTTCGACAATTTCATCATTCGATTTAGAAATTTTATTCTTCGCAAATCAGTAATTTTTCAATTCGGTAATTTTATCATTTGAAAATTTTATTATTCGGGAATTTGATTATTCGGAAATGTTATCATTCAGGAATTTTATTCCTCGTGGATTTTTCAATTCGGGAATTTTCTTATTTGGACATTTTTCAATTCGGTAATTTTATCATTTGAAAATTTTATTATTCGGGAATGTTATAATTCAGGAATTTTAATACTCGTGAATTTTTCAATTCGGGAATTTTATTATTTGGAATTTTTATTACTCGGGAATTTTCCGATTCGGTAATACTATAAACTGTTCAATGATTTTATTAATCGATTTAGAAATTTTATTATTCGGAAATTTTATAATTCACGAATTTTATTATTCACAAATTTTTCAATTCGGGAATTTCACCACTTGGAATTTTTATTATTCGGAAATTTCCCGATTTGGTAATATTATAAGCTGTTCAATCATTTTATTATTCGATTTATAAGTTTAGTATTCGGAAATTTTATAATTCACAAATTTTATTATTCATGAATTTTTCAATTCGGGATTTTTATTATTTGGAAATTTTTCAATTTAGTAACTGTATCATTTAAAAATTTTATGTTTCGGGAATTTGATTATTCGGGAATGTTATAATTGATGAATTTTATTACTCGTGAATTTTTCGATTCGGCAATGTTATTATTTGGAATTTTGATTATCCGGGAATTTTCCGATTCGGTAATACTATAAACTGTTCAATGATTTTATTAATCGATTGAGAAATTTTATTATTCGGAAATTTTATAATTCAGAATGTTATTATTCATACATTTTTCAATTCGGTAATTTTATTATTCGGTAATTTTTCAATACGGTAATTTTATAATTGGAAAATGTTATCATTCGGGAATTTGATTATTCGGAAATGTTATGATTCAGGAATTTTATTACTCGTGAATTTTCCAATTCGGTAATTTTATCATTTGAAAATTTTATTACTCGTGAATTTTTCAATTCGGGAATTTTATTATTTGGAATTTTTATTATTCGGGAATTTTTCGATTTGGTAATATTATAAACTGTTCGACAATTTTATCATTCGATTTAGAAATTTTATTGTTCGGAAATTTTATAATTCATAAATTTTTCAATTCGGGAATTTTATTATTTGGAATTGTCATTATTCGTGAATTTCCCGATTCGGTAATATTATAAACTGTTCAACAATTTTATTATTCGATTTAGAAATTTTAGTATTCGGAAATTTTATAATTCAAGAATTTTATTATTCATGAATTTTTCAATTCGGGAATTTTATTATTTGGAAATTTTTCAATTTGGTAACTTTATCGTTTAAAAATTTGATTATTCGGGAATTTGATTATTCAGAAAAATTATAATTCAGGAATTTTATTACTCGTGAATCTTCCGATTAGGGAATTTTATTATTTGTAATTCTTATTATTCGGGAATTTTGCAATTCTGTAATAATATAAACTGTTCAACAATTTTATTACTCGATTTAGAAATTTTATTATTCGGAAATTTTACAGTTCTGAAATTTTATTATTCATCAATTTTTTAATTCAGGAATTTTATCATTCATAACTTTTTTAATCCAGGAATTTTATCATTCATAAATTCTTTAATTCGGAAATTTGATTATTCCGAAATGTTGTAATTCAGGAATTTTATTACTTGCGAATTTTGCAATTCGGGAAGTTTGTTATTTGGAATTTTCATTAGTTATTGGAATTTTGCAATTCGGTAATATTGAATACTGTTCAACAATTTTATTATTCGATTTAGGAATGTTATTATTCGCAAATTTTATAATTGAGGACTTTTATTAATCATGAATTTTTCAATTCGGGAATTTTACTTTTTGGATTTTTTATTATTCAGGAATTTTCCGATTCGTTAATATTATAAACTGTTCAACAATTTTATTATTCGATTTAGAAATTTTATATTCGGAAGTTTTATAATTCAGAATGTTATTGTTTATACATTTTTTAATTCGGAAATTTTATCACTCGGTAATTTCATGACTGGGTAATTTTATAATTAAGGATTTTTATTACTCGTTAATTTTTCAATTCGGGAATTTTATTACTTGGAAATTTTTCTTTTCGGTAATTTTGTCATTTGAAAATTCTATCATTCGGGAATTTGATTATTCGGGAATGTTATAATTCTGGAATTTTATTACACGTGAATTTTCCAATTCAGGAATTTTATTATTTGGAAATTTTTCAATTCGGAAATTTTATCATTTGAAAATTTTATTATTCGGGAATGTTATGATTCAGGAATTTCATTACTCGTGAATTTCTTAATTCTGGAATTTTATTATTTGGAATTTTTATTATATTGGAATTTTCTGATTCGGTAATATTATAAACTGTTCAACAATTTTATTATTCGATTTAGAAATTTTATAATTCACGAATTTTATTATTCATAAATTTTTAAATTCGGGAATTTTATTATTTGGAAATTTTTCAAATCGATAATTTTATCTTTTGAAAATTGTTTTATTGAGAAATGTTATAATTCAGGAATTTAATTACTCGTGAATTTTTAAATTCGGGAATTTTATTATTTGGAAAGTGGTCAATTCGATAATTTCATCATTTGAAAATTTTATTATTCGGGAATTTTATGATTGGGGAATGTTATAATTCAGGGATTCAATTACTCGTGAATTTTTCAATTCGGTAATTTTATCATTTGAAATTTTTATTATTCGGGAATTTGATTATTCGGAAATGTTATAAGTCAGGAATTTTATTATTCGTGAATTTTTCAATTCGGGAATTTTATTACTTGAAATTGTTATTATTCGAGAATTTTCCAACTCGGTAATATTATAAACTGTTCAACAATTTTATTATTCGATTTAAAAATATTATTATTCGGAAATTTTATGATGCAGGAATTTTTTTATTTGGGAATTTCATTTTTCGGGATTTTTCAGTCGTCCCAGAGGAACTAATTCTGGAAGTTCAAAAAATTCAGAAACTTGAAAATCACATTTCGAATAAAAAAAACTGACTCTGATTTGATTATAATTATCAGGGCTTCATTTCTAAATTTTTATAAGACTGATATGATTTGTCTAAATCGATTTAAAAACACTCACTAAAAAACACTTCTAAAACAAAAATTCTACTAAAGAAAAGACACAATTCTTTGTATGCACTTGAATTTGATATAAAACAGTAAATTATAAGTCGACTCTGGATCTGACTGCGATAACTTTAGCTGGCGCAGTCTCTTTTATGAGGATCATCTTTTTCCTTTCACACGCTTAAGAGGAATAACCTCAGGACCTTAGCCCCAAGAGATGGATCAAATTCAAAGAGTGTTGCTTCTATCCATTATCCGAGTCTTGAATAGAAAAAAAAATAATAATAACAATAAACACCATTCAAAGACTCACCGGTTATGCTAAAGTCTCGCGGGATGACCGAGTTGAGCAAAACTCGTGAGACTGGCGCGACACGACTAAACGAGATGACGAGTTCGAGTCAACTGTTACAGATTGGGAAAGTCTACCAGTCGGTCATCGAAAATTATATCATATACGGAAACATTCTCTAAAAATTTCAATTCTAGAATCACAAAGATCACGGATTTTCTTGCATTTCTTTTTTTTGTAATTCTTTTTTTTACCCTACCAGAAAATTTTGCATGCTACTCGCGCATTAATTACCCTTTCTCTAGAAAATAACTCTGTTTTCCAACATTTTGTTGTTGTGATTTACAGAAATTTGTTTATTATAACGAGAATACGCCAGTAAACTAAATATGAATGATAGCATTTTTTTCATTTACTTACAATTTTTAAAAATTAGCAGATTATATTTCTCATTGACAAAATATATTATATGTAATAATATATACAATATTTTGTTAACATTTGAAAAAACATAAACAATACATTTTCAAGGTATTTCCGAATGAATTATTCATCATAATAGAATTATATTCGACTATTTGAATTTCATTCGAATTTTCTATGAGATTTCATTTACCACGTTTTCTGGACAGATTTCTCACAATATTGTATTAAATTATTTCATTTTTGTATCAAAATTTTATTTTTCAAGTTCAACAGTAAGAAAAAATGTAACATACATTGTTGAATAGCAGTCAAAATGGTATTTTCACAATAAATGAAAAATTACCGCTTTTATATATTTTTATTGCATTATCTACATTTAGAACCCTTTGTTGAACTGAACTATGTTGTTGGAATTTCATCTATTTTTTGAAAATTTATCTTTTTTTTGGAGAAAATTCATCTTTCGTGTTGAACATTCAACTATTTGGTTAAAAAAGCTTTCTCAGGTTGAATCTTTATTATTTCAATTGAAAATTCATTTCTTCGCTTACAAATTCAACTATTTTGTTAAAAATTGTTTTTTTTTGTTGAAAAAGAATTTTTGGAAATGAATTTTTTTACTGTATTTATTTATTTCTTGGCTTAACATTTATCATCTTCCGTTGAAAATTCTTCTATTTAGTTGAAAATTTCTGCATTTTGTTGAAACTTTGTCTTCTTTGGTAGAATATTAATCTTCTTATTTAATAATTCACCTTCTTGTTAGAAATTAATTTCTTTGGTGGAAAAATCATTTCTTTGATTGAAAAATTAGTTTTTTATTGAAAATTAATTTTTTAAATTGAAAATTTAGCTATTGTATTTTTTACCCACAATGTATCTTTTTTTGACAGACCTTCAATTTTGTTGGTTAAAAATTCATCTTTTTGTTTCAAAATGTAACTATTTTGTTCAAAATTCATCTACTTTGTTGAAAATTTGTATTTTTTTAATAGAAAATTCATCTACTGGATTGAAGATTTCGAATTTTCTATGAGATTTGATTTACCACGTTTTCTGGACAGATTTCTCACAAGATTGTATTAAATTATTTTCTTTCTACATAAAAATTTCATTTTTAAAGTTTAACAGGAAAAAAAATTAATATTTATTGTTGAATAGCAGTCAGATTGATATTTTTACAATCAATGAAAAATTACCACTTTTATATATTTTTATTGCATTATTTACATTTAAATAATAGTTTTATTCTATTTGAATGTAGAAATACTTGGTTACAAATTCATTTTTTTGATTAATGATATATCATTTTAGTTAAAAACGCTTTGTTGAACTGAACTGTTTTGTTGGAATTTCATCTAATTTGTTGAAAATTTGTCTTTTTTTTTGTAGAAAATTCATCTTTTGGGTTAAAACTTCAACTATTTGATTAAAAAAGCTTTCTCAGGTTGAATC
Source organism: Andricus quercusramuli (assembly GCA_932178445.1). Taxonomy (NCBI): domain Eukaryota; kingdom Metazoa; phylum Arthropoda; class Insecta; order Hymenoptera; family Cynipidae; genus Andricus; species Andricus quercusramuli. Next base: position 60,369 of record CAKNXH010001081.1, read on the forward strand.
TTCATTATTTTAATTGAAAATTAATTTATTTGCTTAAGAATTTCACTATTTTGTTCAAAATTGCTTTTCTTTGTTAAGAAAGAATGTTTGGAAATGAATTTTTTTACTATATTTATTTATTTCTTGGCTAGCATTTATCATCTTCCGTTGAAAATTCTGCTATTTAGTTGAAAATTTCTGCATTTTGTTAAAACTTTCTCTTTTTTGGTAGAATATTAATTTTCTTATTGCATCATTCACCTGCTTGTTGGAGATTTATTTCTTTAGTTGACAATTTAACTATTAGGTTTGAAGTTCTTTTAAAAATTCAAAATTTAGTTGAAAATCCATGTAATTTGTTTAAAAATAATATTACTTGGTAGAAAATTAATTTTTTTGGTGAAAAAATAATTTCTGTGATTGAAAAATTAGTTTCTTTATTGAAAATTAATTTCTCTAACTGAAAAATTAACTATTCCATTTTTTGGCCAAAAATGTATCCTTTTTGATAGACCTTTAATCTCCTTGGTTAAAAATTCATCTTTTTCGTTGAAAATGTAACTATTTTGTTAGAAATTCATCTTTTTTGTTGAAAATGTAACTCTTTTGTTAAAAATTCATCTTTTTAGTTAAAAATGTAACTATTTTGTTAAAAATTTGTCTTTTAATGATAGAAAATTCATCTTCTGGGTTGAAGATTCAACTATTGGGTTGAAAATTCATTTTTTTCAGTTAAAGATTGATTACTTCAATTAAAAATTAATTCCGTTGCTTACAAATTTATCTATTTTGTTGGAAATCCGTTTTTTTGTTGTTGAAACTGAATTGTTTGAGATAGAAAGCCTTGAATTGTTCAAATTTTAAAATATAACATTGAACGCGACAATTCCAATTGTTGGAATATACAATTTTTCAATTCATAAGTGAAAGTGATGAATTTCAATAAATTAATAACAATCGAACTATTATTAATTTGAAATCACTTTAAATAAAGAAAATTTATCTTCTAATTTGAAAAGTGCTCAGTGTAAAGAAATTTTTAAATGTTTTTAGCCTAAAATGGCTTAAACTGATCTAATTTTAAACATTTACAAATTTATTGATTCATTCTACAATTTAACATCGAAAATAATAGCAAAATAAAAACAAAATAAAAAAGTAGGGATTTGAAACAAAAATCTTTTTTTTTCATTTTTTCAAAATTCGAAAAAAAAAAATTAAGGAGATCTTCGAGAAAATCCGATCTTTTTCATTTCTTTTCAGAATTTTTGAAAATTTGTTGCTTATATAAAATCGATGTCTTATCAGTTTTATATAGGCAAGAACTACTTTTTGTAGAACTTGTTTCGGTGTGTAATCATTTATGTTAAAATTTTTGCGTGCCTTTCAGTCTGTGGAAAAAATATGAAAATTCGATTTGAAAAAAAAAAAATTTTTTTTCACAGAGATAATAAAAACAACAAAAAGTGAATAAAAAATACGAAACTCAAATATGGGTCCTCTAAATCATATCCGGTTTTGATTTTTATTTTTTGAAAAATTTGTTAACCAAAAATCCAAAAAAGGGCAATTTGGCCAGTATACGTATCCAGATTCGAAAATCATTTGCACGAAGTTAAATAATTAAAATACAAAATATTTCAATTTGATCAACTGCAAAGTTAAATGTTTCACCTTAAAAAATTTGAAGTCAAACGTTCAAAATTTATTCACTTAAATTATAAATCTTTATCGAAATGTTGATTTCTCTTAGACTTTATTTTCAAAATCCAACTAATAAAAAATGTAAGAATTATTCAATTCTAATTAAAATCTTATTCGAACAAAGCTATATCTAATTTTTGAAAATAAAATATTTATTGAGCGGAAATAATTTTAAGATCATTTAACATTTTTCAAATATATAAAATTTCTTATAAAACTATTGTTTCTTTTTTTCTACTTGTAAAAATTGATGTTGAATCTTTAGGTAGAGCTTTTTATATTTCCATGGATGGATTTCAAATTATCTACTTTATATTCAATTAAAAAAAATTAATTCGTTAATGGACAGAATTAGGGTGGTCCAAATTTATACCCGTAAAAATTCGAGTTTTTTCTTTTGGTGATTGATCCTCCCAATTTGGTCGTTTTCTGTAAAAATAAATTTTGGAATTTTATTTTGTTTTTTTTTTCATATCGGTCAACCTTGACGGGCTTTTGAAATTAACATTGGGTTCAAAGTAGGAAACGGTATTTTTTTTAATGGGAAAAAAGTTCTTATTATTCACTCCCCAACACCCATGTACTGTGCCCGGAAAATGCCAAAAAAATGAAAAACAGCAGTTTTGTTTACTATTCTTGCTAAAGATTATACATTTTTCAATTTTCTCAAAACTATTTATTTTTATTCGATGTTTTTCGCCTTTTTCGTGAAAAAATTATCCTACTTCCGCTTTTTTCTATTATCGATCCAGAGTATTGATTACTAATCCAGACATTTTAGTTAATTTTTTACGAGTTATTAACTAAAACTAACATTCTTTCGCTGAATTATTTTTATCTGCTAGCATTTTTTATTCAAACAAAATTATTTTCTGAGCTAATTTTTCATATAAATAAGGTTCTCAGGAAATCAATTAAGTAGCAATCATTAAAAAATGTTTAACTTCACAAAATTTTAAAACTGAATTTTCACTCTTTATGCTGCTAACGAGTAAAAATTGAGTTTGTTGAAAAAAATGTTAATTAGTTTAATTAAATAATAGTTTTCTTGAAAAGACACATTTTTCATTTAAAAGTGTCTGATTCTTTAAGTAGCCACTTTCAAACAATCTGCGAAGCAAGGTTTGAAAAAAAAACACTATTTTTTAAGAACGCTAATAGGATAATTTTACAACAAAAAATAATTTTCTATAGATAATAGAAACAATAGGAGATGAGATAATCTTTTTATTAAAATCGTTAAAGTTGAAGAGTCATGGAATAATAATTATAGGTTGTTGTAAATAAATAATTAGCAATGTTTTCTTTTATCATTTATCCTTGCGAAATATCTTCACCCTAAATGGAAAAAGATCATATGCAAAGATAAAAAATAAAAATTTCCAGAAAATAAAATCTATAAAGAAATCGGCAAATTGCATAAAACCATAAAAGACGATTGGATAGAATTAGAATACTCGCGTGGTCGTCAGTAATGTTTCTCAGTAATATTCGAGGCCACTATCGAGAAAGATGAGGTCGACCAAGGGTCATCACATATCTCCTTCGACGCACTGACTTCTGGTATATGAATGACAGTCTCAAAGCAAATACATTTTTCAACAGATATTTTTTTCCGAAAAAAAGTCCATTTAATCAAATCTCTTGTCGTCCTCTTTAAAAAGATAAGATATTTAAAATCATTTACATCCATTGATCTTTATTTAGTTATTTAATTCAATTTAATTTTTTCCATTTTTCAATTTTAATTTATTTAATTTTAGCCATTTATCTTCAGCAATATTTGAACGAATACTTACAATTTATTATTAAAAACAAGGAGCTTTTCATAAAATATTGGTCTATTTTTGACCACCCGTGACCGTATGGTTCATTATGTGCTTCGGTAATGAATCAAGAATAATTATAAATATTAAAATATCAGATTTCACGTCCCAAAATGCAATAAATTGTTTTAATGAAAATTTATGTAGATACAATCTAGAATTCAATATGAAACGCTTTATATTTCTAAGATTTTTTAGTCGAAATATATTGCATTTTCAACAAAATATTTGAATTTTCGACCAAAAAAGATTTTGCACCAAAAGAGATAAATTTTTATCCCAAACAGAAGAATTCTCAAAGAAAAGAAAACTTTATTTTAAACCAAACAGTTGCATTAGCAAACAAAAGAGGTGAAATTAAAAAAAAATATACGAGTTTTCAAAAAAATAGTTAAACTTGTAGCCACATACATAGTTTGAATTTTCAAACCAAAAAGACGAATTTTTTCAAATATAGTATATATAGATAATTTTATAAGACTTTTCAACTACAAAAGGTGAAATTTTCAATTCAGAATGACGACTCATCTATATAATAGTTGAATTTAAAAAGTTGAAACAGTTAAGCCCAACAGACAAATTTTCTACAAAATAGTTAAATTTTAAACCAGAAAAAATGTATTTTTTTACAAAGTAGTTCAACCTTACAATAAGTAGTTCATTTTTCAACCCAAAAAGATGAATTTTCAACGAAACATGTGATAGTTGATATTTTAACGAAAAAAGATTTTAATTTGAAATCAAAAACAGTAGAATTCAACCAAAAATTTGAAATTCCAACTAAATAGTTGAATCCTTGACAAAAACAGATTGAAGTTCATCTAAAATGATGAATCTTCAACAAAAAACAGAATTTTCAACAAAAAAGTTCAACTTTCAACGAAATAGTTGAATTTTCAAAAAAAAAAAAAAATTATTTTCAACCAAGAAGATGAATTTTCTACCAAGAGAGAGGAATTTTAAACAAAATTTATGAAATTTCAACCAAATATTTAAACTTTGGAAAATATCCATTTTCAACCAAATGGATGAATTTAGAACAAAGAAGATCAATTTTCTACCAATGAAGAGGAATTTCCGAAAAACGAGTAAAATACAAACTAAAAAAATGAATGTTTCAGAAGATAGTTGACTTTTAAAAAGAAAAAGATTCATTTTGAACAAGAAAATTAATTTTTAATCAAGAATCATGAATTTTCAACTGAAAACAATAGGTTTTAAAACAAAAATGGAATATTTAAGTTATCAGTTTAAAAAATTGATTTTCAAACAGAAAAAATCCATTTTCGGATGAATATTAAACAAATAAGATTATTTTTCTACCCAACAAGATAAGTTTTCAAAAAAATACGTGAATTTCCTACAAAATAATTGATTTTTCAACTTAAAAAGTATAAATTTTCAAAACAAAAATTTACAACAGAATAGTTAACAAATTATGTAATTAATCTTTCAACCAAGGAATTGAATTTTCAACCTAGTAAACTTTTCAACCAAAAATACTAATTTTCCACCGTAAAGGCTGAAGTTTTATCAAAAAGGACGAATTTTTAACAAAATTGTTTAATTTTCAGGCCAAAAAGATGATTCTTCCACAAAACTGATGAATTTTCAACCCAAAATATGATTTTCAAAAAGAAAATAATTTTCCACCAAATAATTTAACTTTGAACCAATTAGTTGAATTTTCAACCAAACAGGTGATTTTTTAGACAAGAAGATTGATTTTCTACCAAAAAAGACAAATCTTCAACAAATTAGTTGAATTTTCATCTAAAAATCTGAGAAATCTAAAAAATTTCAAACAAATAGTTGCATTTTGAGTAAAAAAGGTAAATTTTTAACAAAAAATTGAATAGTTTAATTTTCAGTACGAAAATTACACTTTTCCAAAAAAATACAAATTTTTGAACTCGTTGAATTTAACAAAAAGACGAGTTTTCAACAAAAATTGAATCTTCAACCAGATGGACGAATTTAGAGCAAAGTAGATTAATTTTCTACATAAAGAACGAATTTTCAACAGAAAAGTAAAATTTTCAACCCGAAATGTCAAGTTTTTTAAAAAACAGTTGACTTTTCAATCGGAAAAAAAAGAATTTTCAACGAGACAATTAATTTGAAATCCAGAAAGATGAATTTTCAACTAAATAGTTGAATTTTAACTAAATATTGGAACTATTATGATTAAAAAAATTTTATTTCAAGCAGATCTTCAGGTCTTTAAACATTGGAAACGGTTTGGTTTTAATTTAAATATATCTAAATGGTATCGTTTGGAAATAATTATACTTTATAGTTGAAAAATAATTGAAACTAATGATTAATTAAATAGTTAATATTATTTTATTATTATTTAATATTACCTATTAATAAATTATATTGAACTTCTGAAAAGCGATCAATTTTACAACTTAAAAATGAACCATTTTCCAATTCGAAGTGTTTGAAATTGAAATTTTTTTTATTTGAACTGCTCAAAAATAGTAAATTCTCAAATTCATAGCTTTTGAAATAAAAAGTTAATGGCTTTCGTGAATAAAATAAAAAAAATTTTCTTCAATACAAAAGTATTATGTTCAGAGAAATGAAGATTTGGAATAATCTCCGAATTCTCGCATATCTCTGGGATCGAACTTAAATTACGTAACGGATTATAGGCTATACAAGATTGCTTTTTGAACAAAATACTTAAATTTTGAAAAAAATACTTAAATTTTAAACAAAATAATTAAATTCTTAACATAATGGAAATTCCCAACAAAAAGTGGCATAGTTTATATTTCAATCAAAAAACATGAAATTTATACCAAAAACAAGTTTTTTGACCCTTTCAGTCACGCAATTCAAATGTTTTTGGATTGCGATTGAAAATATAAGTTTCAATATTATGAAAAATGTTATCAATTAAACTATATTTTTATATTATTTCAATACTAAAGTAACTAAAAATGCAAAAAAATTCAGGAATTTTAATTAAATATAAAGAAATGAGAAAAGTAAGAAAAAATGAGGTAGCAAATGAGGTAGTAAAAAATTATTTTTCCACGAAACTGATGCATTTTTACTCAACAAAAGTGAAATTTTAAATCAAGAAAATTATTTTTTTTTTACCAAAAAAAGGTCATTTTCAACTAAAAAAGCTCAATCTTAAAAAACGGAAAAGTTACATTTTCAGATAAAAAATTAATTTTAAATGAAAAAAAGACTTTACCACTAAACTGTTCAATACTTAGGAAAAGACATAAGCCTTCAATCAAAATAATAAATTTTTAACAATGTAGTTTAACTTTCACCCCATTAGTTGAATTTTCAATTAAAAAAGATTCATTTTCAACAAAATAGTTGAACTTTCAACGAAAGAGATGAATTTTCAACGAAAAATATAACTCTTAAAAAAAATGATTTCTTAACAAAGTGATTCAATCAAATCTTTCAAATGAAATGGTTGAATACTCAAGCAAAGAAGAAGAATTTTTAACTAAAAAGTTACATTTTGATTAAAAAAAAAGACATTTTTAACCAAAGCGGATGAATTTATAAATCAAAAAGACTAATTAAGAAAAAACTTGAATTATCTGTCGAAAAAGATTTCAGTTTACTTTTCACGATGAAAATGTCAATTTTTAACCAAGGAATAAGTGTCTACGAAAATCGAAAAAGATGAATGTTTACCCGAATTTTTATTTAAAAAGAAAATAAATTTGAAAAAAAAGTTGAATTTCCAGTCAGAAATAATTCCAGTTGACTTTTGAAGATCAAAATATGAATTTTTTAACAAAAAATAAGTTTCTACTAACAAATTGAATTTTTCATCCAAAAAGACGAATTTTTTCAACCAAAAGGGATAACTTTCTAACGAAATAGTTGAATCTTCATCCAGCAAAGATGAAATTTGTACTAAAACAGATGAATTTTTCACAAAAAGAGGAGAAATTTGTTTAAAAGTTGAACATTCATCCAGGAAAGCTTTCGGTTCATTTTTTAACACAAAAATATGAATTTTAAACAAAAAGTAAAATTTATACGAAATAGTTAAATTTTTAACAAAACAGTAGAATTTTCAACCAAAAGTATGACTTTTTAACAAAATAGTTTTATTTTCAACCAAACAGTTGCACTTTTATTCAAGAAAGGGAACATTTCTCCTAAAACAGATGAATTTTTGATTAAAAAACAAAACAAATTTTTTAAAAATAGTTGAATTTTAACCCAGAAAAAATGTGAGTCCTGTTTTCAAAACACCAAAATATTAAATTTAACCAAAAAGTAAATTTTCTATAAAATAGTTAAATTTTCAAGAAAACAATATAATTTTGAACCATAAAGTATGACTTTTCAAAAAAAATTTTAAATTTCAAACGAAAAAGTTGCATTTTTTGCCAAGGAATATGTAATTTCTGCTAAAGAAGGTGAATTTTCAAACCAGAAAAAGGAGTTTTGAAAAAAGAATTGAATTTCCATCGAACAGTTCCATTTTTATTCAAGAAAGATGAAATCTTCCTTTTAAAACAGATGAATTAAAAAAAAATAGTTAAATTTTCATTTATATAAATAAGATTCCAGTTCACTTCCCAACCCCAAAATGAGAATTGTTAACTGTAAGTTAAGTTTCTGTTAAATAGTTGAATTTTTGACCAAAAAGTATAACTTTTTAACAATATTGTTGAATTTTCAAGCAAACAGTTGCATTGTTTAAGTAAAATGAAAAATCTTCTGAAACAGGTGAATATTTAAATAAAAAAGACAGAGCTTGAAGAAAAGAGTTGTATTTTCATTCAAATGGATTTTAATAGACTTTTTTACAGAAAAATACAAATTTCAAACCAAAAGTAAATTTCGTAATTGAATTAACAAAAAAAAAAAAACATTTTTGTCCAAGAAGGATGCAATATTACTACTAAAAAAAATGAACTTTTAAATTAAAAAGACAAATTTTCAGAGAAAATATTTTTCATCCAAAAAAGATTTCAGTTGACTTATCAGCAACAAAATATGAATTTTAAGCAAAAAGGTTAATATTGTACGAAAAGAGTTGAATTTTTAACCCGAAAAGACGATTATTTAACAAAACACTTGAATTTACATACAAAAATGATGTCTTTTTAAGAAAATTGTTAAATTTGCAACAAAATGATAAAATGTATAACTAAAAAGATAATTTTCAGGGGAAAGTTTTTTCGAACTTGCAAAAATTACGTACATGAGTGAAGGACCCCCTCCTCCCTACCGTAACAAATCGTAACAAAATGTCTCGACTCCCCCCTTCCCCCTGAGCTGTTACGTAATTTAAGTACGGTCCCTCTGAATTTCTTGAATTAATTAAAATCCTTGATTTCTCTGAATTTCCTGAATTCCTGGAATATGCTGAATTCCTTGTATTCTCTGAATTCCCTGAATATTCTGAATTCCTGAAATTCCAGGAATTCCCGAGATACCCTGCATTCCTTCGAATCTTCTGAATTCTTTGAATTGCCTGAATTCATAGAATTTCTTGAATTCCTTCAATTCTTCTAAAATTCCTTTAAATTATTTGTATTCTTTTAAAGTACTTATAATTCATGGAATTCTCAATATTCTGGGAATACATCTCCCGAAAATAGCATGTCCGAAAGGTACGATTTCTACATTACCGAACCATTTTCGTGGGAAATAAGAAATCAATGGGTGCATATGAATTTAAAAAAAAGAGATTCAACAGCACGAAAAATAGACAGAATTTTTTTCCATATTATGAAAAAATGTTTTCTAAGTCATAATAAAGAAAAACTGTATCTGCCTTATCATACCAGTTTTATCTGATGATAATCATACAAATAACGAAATATGAAAGAAATTACAGCTACTTCAATTTATTACACTTTTGATGTTTCCATTGTAATAATTAATAATTATAGAAAAAGTTACTTTATTTCATTTCTAAGCATAATTTTAAATCATAAATGTAAGCTGAATTGTTGCTTTATCGACATATAGTAATGATCCTCGGTAGCAGCTATATTTTGAGTTAGCTAGCGAGGGAAATTCAATAACTTCCTTATCAACATGAGATACTGTATTTTTCTAATCGATTAAAATTTTTATTTAGCAAATTTTAAAAATAAATTTGAAAAAATTTCTCAATTTGGAACAGTCAATCCCTAAGTTTCTATATGGCAATATTATGAGCTTATATAATTTTGACTTTATGCTTTTATATTATTACACTGACAAGCTGTGAAAAATTATCGTCAAATTTTCCTCAAAGATATCTGTTTTAGCTGATTTTTGAATTTTTATTTATTAATTCATTATTTGATAACATTGTTGCCATTTTATAAACGATTCCGCTTTTTGCAATTATTTTAAATTATGTACAAAATTGCGAAATTATTAAAGATACTCTTTTCAAATAATATCCAGTTTACCATATTTAAAAAAATTATATTTTTATATTAATGAGTGAAAGTGATACTTCAAGATTCAAAATACTTGGAAACTTTATTTTGCAATTTTTTGTTATTGCTTACAATTTTATTAAATACGAAGTCATTCTTCACCTTGTGAAAAAATTTAATAAATAAATTCATATCTTAGCCATTTCACGATCTGAACGTTCTATTAACAAAATAATAGAAGATTTGTCGCAAATAAATAATATGGTCGATTTTAAAATACCTGATAAAAACTGTTAATTATTTCAATGAATTTTATGAACAAATACAGATCTTCATCAATTTTCAAATAGCAGATTACGTTTATTCAATCCAATGAAATTTAAATAACTTTGCAAAATCTTTCTCTCATGATAGTTTAATAGAGAAGAATATTTTTGGGACGACTGAAAAATCCCGAAAAATAAAATTCCCGACACTGCAAAATTCCCGAATTGGAAAATTCCCGAATAATAAAATTCACGAATAATAAAATTGCCGAAAAATAAAAATGCCGAATTGGAAAATTCCCGAATAATAAAATTCACGAATAATAAAATTGCCGAAAAATAAAAATGCCGGATTGGAAAATTCCCGAATAATAAAATTCCCAAATAATAAAATTGCCGAAAAATAAAAAACCCGAATTGGAAAATCCCCGAATAATAAAATTCCCGACAGAAAATTGCCGAATTATAAAATATCCTAATTGTACAATTCCCGAATTTGAACAATTAAAATTGTTTAAAAAATATATTTTGTCAAATAAAAATACAATACAAAAATATAATTTCGAAGATTTATTTTTTATGTTTAAAATTTCAAAA